>VNJT01011784.1:0-21827 GCA_008042655.1 Drosophila burlai | reverse complement strand
GTTTCATTCCACCAAAAGTATGGCAACCCTGGCAATAACTTTCGACCAAGTACTTTTCTACATTTGGCCAAATCGAGATTGCTTGTTGCCGACGGCAAAATTTGGTTTGTCAAATTTGAGGTGGGGTCAGAAATAAATTTTTTATAAAATAACTACGTGCCAGAATGATCTTGTGGTGGTGTGGAATAAACATTAATAGACCACTGAGTAAACTATTTTTTCCCCTTAGTAAATTAGATATGATTTGATATAAAAAAAGGCATTTACTTTTCATTTCGGCCAGACAAAGGTGCCCGTTTTCCAATTCGGTAAAAATTTTACAATTTCGAAAACCGGAGCACCGATTTTACGATTTCAAATCGAAATCGTAAAACTTTACCGAATTTGATTACCGGAGCATGGCTGATAATGATCCCTGATATACAAATATTAAGGTGCATTTTTAATTTGAACTTCGGGTGCTTAACATTTTGAACTAGTTTTTTTTTTCTTGAGTTCGCAGGACTATTAATGACATCTGGGAAACATTTCATGTCAATGTCAATGTCAATATAATATATTTACGCTTTTGTTTACCAAACGACCAACAGTGAATTTGTGGACTGTTTACAATGTCTGATTTAATTGAGTAAAGAAGTTTCATCACTGGTGATTCTACTATGTCGCAGGAAAATGTTGGTAAGTGGTACAAAGACTTAAAAGAAAGGAGCGCTCCAGACGACCATCGACCTGAATATCAGAAGGATCTGCGAAAACCATTTGGGCTTACGAAAAGTAAAATCTCGTTTCGTAACGAAATCGCTCAATTTCTGCACGCGTTCTTCATGATCATTTCGCAAAAAAATTCGTCGCATATCGTTCCGCAACCACCGTATGCGCCTGATTTGGCTCCGTGTGATTTCTTGCTATTCCCAAAACTTAAGAGACTACTCCGGGGAACGCGTTTCGAGTCAAATGAGGAGATAAAAGCTGAATCGAAGGAGCTGATGGCTATAGTGGAAAGGGACTATTAAGCATGTTTCGAGAATTGGAAAAAACGTTGGCATACATACATAAGTGTATTTTATTGGGAGGGGATTACTTTGAAGGTGATGAAATTGATTTACAATAAATATAAATCTAGAAAGGAAGCAAGGCCGACGGACTTCCCTCCATTTAGTTTTATTGAAAGCATCCTAATATTTGTTAGCAAATAGTGTATTTTTTTAATGAAATAAAACTTTTATTAACCACAAAAAAATGCGAGCTGGATTCGGGGGCAATTCACTTGTGGAATGTATTATATGGGACAGTGCAAAATAGGATAACAAAGTTTGGCGAAATATTACACATTTTAATTAAATAGTTATTTAATGATGTAACGTGTCAAAACAGAAAAAAATAAAAATAGGTTTAACAAATATCTTGAACCAAACATTTCAATACTATTATTGGTCAGCGCTGTATATGATGACCAACATGCTCTACAACATAAGTCATATCATTGACACTGAGGGGATATTTTTTTTTAATTAGTTGGCAGTCACTCTGCTATTCATATAGAATTGTTGTGCGGATAACAGTAATGTCAAAACGTATATGCACGCAGCGATCCAGCAGTTGTAGGCGTTCTAAAAACATACAACATTCCGAAATAAAATGTGAACAGCTTTGTCATCCAAAATAACTAACCTGTTTGTACGCTCTATTTGCGGCTGTATAAAAGTCCTCCAATGAATGATATTCTTCCTCTAGTGGCAAATCCTCGATAAGGGCCACACTATTTATGTAGAAAAATAGGCCCATAAGCACCTGGAATCAAATAAAATTTCTACTATCAGACTACAAAAACAGAAACCTTGTGACCCTACTTGTGTGCAAAATCAGGAATGTTATATACATCCATATGTACGTATACTTACCAGTTGGACAATTCCCCAAACTGATATTATGAGACCGCACAGGGACAATTTGGGACCACAGATTTTCATCTTGACGACTCTTTAAAACTTGCAAACCTCTCGAAATATATTTTATCTGCGGCAGACTCTTCTGTGGTAAATTTTTTCTCAAGCCAAAGTCGTCAGGTGAATATCATGTGACCAAATTTCTGTGTGACCATGCAACATTATACGAAAAATATAATGTACGACAAAGTTGCGTCGATGGGTTAGCTTAAATATGGAACGATGTAAAAGCGAACATATTTTAATTGGTTTTCATAATTTAACCAAACCTTTCCATTCGTGTGAAACGGTTGAATTTTCAGAATAATCTGGAAAGTTTTCAAAAATTTGGTAATTTTGAAGGAGAACCATTACACGCCCGATCGACTTGAAATTTTTACCGTAAATAGAGTTGATTTTTCTAGGAATTATGGTGAAATTCTTATTTGGGGGCGACTTCTAGTTTTTTTTTTATTGATTTTAAAAGATTCATTTTTTCCCATACAAAATGTATGTATATTTAGTAAACAATGACCAGTGTGACCATAGTTCATGCAGACCAAACCAAATTTTCAAAGTATGTTTTTACGGCGTTTTAAACTTTCAAACGCCGTAAGGCAGTGGCTCACGCCACTGCCAGGGCACTATTGGATATGTTTCGGAGCAGATCAGAATATGAATGACAAATTTCTATCTTACTTGGGAAATTTGTCATTCATATTCTGATCTGCTCCGAAACATATCCAATAGTGCCCTGGCAGTGGCGTGAGCCACTGCCTTACGGCGTTTGAATCTCTCATTGTTTACTAAATATACATATGTACATTTTGTATGAAAAAAATTAAACTTTGAAAATCGATTTTAAAAAAAGTAGAAGTCGCCTTCAAATAAAAAGTGCACCATAATTCTTAGAAAAATCGACTTTATTTACGGTAAAAATTTCAAGGAAATCGGGCGTGTAATGGGCATACATTTTTTATCAGAAATAATTAAACTTTAAAAATCAATAAAAAAAAAACTAGAAGTCGCCCCCAAATAAGAGTTTCACCATAATTCCTAGAAAAATCAACTCTAATTACGGTAAAAATTTCAAGTCGATCGGGCGTGTAATGGTTCTCCTTCAAAATTACCAAAAATTTTTTTTTAAATAAATAAATAAGAAATTTCAAATTACACAAAAAATGTATCATTAAAGAAATTTGCGCCAATTATATATGTATTAATAGTAGCTTAGCAAATCGATACATTTTGAAGCAAGAATATAACGGAAAGGCCGACGACAACTATGACAAATTAATTATATACATTTTCCTACTACTACTACTTTCCTCTTTAATTCGCAGAACGGAGAAACATCGATGATTCCCCGCCAAACATCGATGACTTCGATGTTGGCATCGGTGTTTTTCCACCTCTACAGTAGAGGTACACAAACTTCAATGTATGGAGACATCGATGTTTTTCACAACAATCTATGTTTCATATAATTGGCATAATGACATTCCTTTTGAAAATACTTACGCATCAAGAATTTTTCCATCTTCACGCAGTTGCCTGCACCACCGATCGAATACGTTTAATAAAATAATCCAAAATTACAATAAAAATGCTATTTACGCACCTATCCTTTGCTTTTTCTCTTGACAGTGACGACAAAAAACATCGATGGTCGAAAAAAAAAAACAAAACAAAAATTCGAAGAACATCGTTGCATCGAATTCCCGCTTTTTTAGCAACTTAAAGGAACTTTATTTAAATACAACTTTTACCACATTTTGAGTTTTAATTGAGTTTGATACATGAAAAGTTAAAAATTTCGATCGGCACACTTTTCAATTACTAGGTACAATATTCCAAAGAGTTTTCGAGACAATTTATTTGAATGTGCTAAATTAAGATTTTTGGTATATTAGATATGCTGTAACTTCAAGAATTTTTTTTTAACAATGAGTACCCTCTGAATTTAGTTTTTATAATTTATGGTGGTGGTGTGTGACGGGTGGATTACCACCGGGCCCGCCAAGAACGATAGAATACAAGATTGCGCAATGCGCAGGTCCGTTATTCGTGCATAGCGTTTGTGACGTCACAAAGTACTGGATATTGCCTTATAAGGCAATAGACACAACAACAATTTCATTGGTACCAGTACTTTGTGACGTAGATGCGCAGAACGAAAAATTTTTCGCTTCGTCTTTGCGCAATCTTGTATTCTATCGTTCTTGCGGGCCCGCTCTTTCCAATAGAAGACAGCAAGGCCAAAAACATATTTTTTAGGAATATGGGATGGGGGCCCAGGGTAGTATTTAAACTTAGCGATCTTTTTGAAACAAAAAAATTATTGTTGAAGTTACAGAGTCAAATGTACCGGGAATCGTAAGTTTTAGCAAATTTATAAAATAAGCTTTTTTCTTAGCTTTTTTATACCCTTTTTCAATATATTTTTATATAATTTGACACATGGCCATTTCATATTATTCTAGAATTTCGGTTTTAATTTTATTTAAATCATATAGCTGCCATAGGAATATATATATCAATTCATTTAGTTTGTTCGCAAAATTTTTCGCTCGCAACATTTCCCTTATGTCAGTATCCGAGAAAGTGGAAAGTCAGAACATTTTTCTTCTGCTTACTGTACCCTTGCAAACTTCCTTTCTTGTTTCTCTTGAATTCCGCTTTTTTACGCTTTATTTTTTTGCTAATCCACCTTTTTTTGTAAAAAAAAAATTACATCACTGCTTGTAGAGCCCTGTAGGGGCAGATTCAGCATCCTGGTCCTGGTTCGTTCGGTGCCAATCAACCGATAATCAACAAACCAAAAAAAATATCTTTTTGCGAAATTAGAGCAACTTATTTTATTCAAAAAATTTTATTTTTTAAAAAAATCTAAAATTTTGTTTTGCTGAATACTAAGAACATTTTCCCAAATTTTCATAGAGATCCGACTAATAGTTCCATAGGAAAACAGCTTTTTGTGTCGCGGTTTGTCACACTCAACCACGAACTTTAAATGCGATTATCTAGAAATCGTTTTTTTTTACAATTGTGCCTTTGCCGTGACTACTATTCCACAAGAACTACTTGATCGATCTTCATTTTTTTGTTTAATTGTTCGTAATGGATGTGCGTAGTTCGTAAACGATTCAGTTTTCATGCAAAAATTTAAATTTTTATGTTCAGAATTTTTGAATAAGATTTTTAGAGCTCGAAAAATTAACTTTTAAAAAAAATCGTTACTGTGTACAGAAAAAACCAGATATTATTTAAAATAATCGTTCACGAACTAGAAACAACTTTATACTAATGAAATTTGTTCTGTTTTTTTATTTCGGTTGACCTGCTGAACTTCAATCATAGTCACCGCGAGCGGCTTTAAAAAAATGGTTTTGATAGAATCGCCATAACTCCGTGAATTATTTATATTTTTTCAAGAACAATAGCTTGCTTTTTTCATCAAAATATGTACAATCAATAAATAATAACATGTGTGTAATAAAATGGCCGCTACACATTGTTAAAAAAATCAAAAGTTTCCTCCATTTTTCCGCTGAAAAAGGTATATAACCCCTTAAGAGATCGAGAGCTAATCTCGCACTTTAACCGAGGGAGAACGGAAAAAGGTCGGCTCTGAGATGTCTTGTTTATTCTTTCTCAATCTCGGAAATTTGCGGCTCCGGCTTGCAGATATGAAGGGTTGAATTAGATGCCACAAAATTAGAATATGTATTGAGATAACATATATTTTGTAGCCCCGATTAACCTGGTGGCTTTATCAAAATACTCTATTATAGCTATGTATAAGGTTAGCTCGCCCCATATATTTACATATGTAGCTTAACTCCCTAAAAACCAACCACCGATTCTTAAATTCATTCAAAACAACTGGTGATTCTAAGGGCATCGAAGCAATGTTTCCGATTTCTGTCAATTACAAAATGGACAGTCGAATATGCGAATTTTCTAGTGGTCTCTAAATTCGAGAACACATTGAATTTTCCAACGAATTAAAGATTATTTTGAGTATATTGATTTTTTTTTTAATAGATTACATTCCTGAATATAAATAATATTACCATTGCATTGACAATATGAACCTGACCTTCGACGTACATTCATATATTACGTCAAAACCTCATAGAATACTAAAATGAAATACTTCATGGCTTGACTTACAAATAGTATTAGAAATTAAATTCAATGTTGACAGGATTATTTAGGTAAAATGTCTGGCGAAATCAGTAATGGGTTTTTATGTAAAGTGATCAGAACTTAAAAAAAATTTATTTGTTCTTGTGGAACTCCTCCATGCATAGTTTGCAGCTCCAAGAACCCTCCGGTGGAGTAATGAGCGGTGGCGAAAGGCAGTACATATGGTAGCCACGGTCGCAATCGTCGCAGAATAGTAGCTGGTCGTCATTATCGGAGGTCCCACAAATAGAACAGTACTTGCATTCAATGCATTGCCAGCGATAACGCTTCACTGATATAATCATATTCGCTGTGAACTGAAGACAGGATGGATGGCCAGAGCGACCGCAGTCTGAACACGACACAAGTTCTTCGGGCATATTAGTTTTCTTATTTTCCCGCTGATCGCCGAGACAGAAATCGCAGTATGGAGATGGTTGAGCGATGTCGCGTTCAACGCGTTGCTTGACTTTCTTGGGACTCGCTCCAGCAGTTGAAGACGCATGATTTGCATACACTGCCGGAGCACTAGAGACGTTGGATGTTGCTGAAACCAATCCCATGCTCATTCCTCCTGCCACTCCAGTCATAGTCGCTAATGGAATTGAGTCATTGGAAGCTCCAGCATCACTTAAATTTTTTTCATATGACAAAGCTATGTTATTCGTTGGCATAAGCAGTGCTGACTGCGAAGATTCATCGTTTGTGGGAATGGGTGAAGCGGAGTTTGAGTGGGATGCATAGATATTACCTGTGGCAGCAGCTGCCGCCGTGCTAGCTGCATGTGCCACCGCTGCAGCAGCTGCCGCTGCAGCTGCAGATGTATTTGCATTATTTCCAGCAACACCACGACGCCTTCGATCAGTTTCTCCTTCCACAACGTTCCTACGACGATTGCCTAAAAATACATTATAATAAATGTTATAACAGCCTTATCGAAATGCACTAAAAAAACAATAAAGGCAGCTAATATTGTCACACTAAGTTTTTATACCCTTACAGCTTAAAATTGAATCATTATAATTTAATCCAATTCCGTTTCTATGGCAGCTATACGATATAGTAGTCTGATCTTGATAAAATTAAAAGCCCCACAGTACAGTTAACAGACCTTTTTTAATTTCGATTTTGTTTATGAAAAAGTTTTCCTGATTGTAAGAAACAGCTAGCTTATAATTAAATGAATTAAAAATTAATTAGCAAATAATTAGATCTTATACCCTTTCAGGGTGTTATAATTTTGGTCGGAAATTTGCAACGCAGTGACATTTCGATCTAGCCATGTCCGTCTGCCCGTTTCTACGCAAAACTAGTCCCTTAGTTTTGAAGCTGTCTGAATGAAACTTTGCAGATAGTCTTCTATATGCTCTCACTACTATAGTCTATACTAGTCGAAACGGGCCGATTCTGACGACTATATCATATAGTTGCCATAGGAACGATCGGAAATTTTTGAAGAAAAAAATTTTAACTTGGCCAGTTTTCAACCTATTTTCATTTAATTTGAGATATCGACTTTTTGTATTATTCTAGAATGTCGGTTATAATGTTATCAAAATCGGACTACTATATCATAATGCTGTCATACAAAATACATAACTGAAAATCTAAAACTGTAACTGTAAAACTGTAAATGTAGTTTAATAGGTAAAAGTTAAAACCGGATTCGGTGAATTCATACTGATCCAATTGTAAGCTGCAAGGGTATACAAACTTCGGCTTGCCGAAGTTAACTTCCTTTTTTGTATTTACCTATTTAATTAACTGTATGCACTCGGTTTTACTTACCACCACCTTTGCGACCACGTTTTGGTGTGCCCTCTGCGTTGGCATTAGACCGTCGAGGACGAGATCCCCGTTTTCGTTTGCCCCGGCTAGTGTATGACTCGTCAAAGTCGTTATCTGAATCAAAATCGTCCTCATAGTCATCACCATGATGATAATGCGATGATTCCAAGTCTTCGTGAAACCACTCCTTTTCCGCGTTTGCATGAGAGTCTTTGCTATCATTATCTCCTGATGCTCCCATGGAATTACCATCAGCAGCAACAATAGCTTGAAAATATAAATTAATAGACTTCTTAATTCACTTTTCTTTTTATTTACGTAATTTGACGAGTGTTTCGCACTGCACCGTTAGAAGCAAACCTTCAAACCTTCCCTATTAAAAAAAACGCACATATTTTGTTACCTGGACTCTCAATCTGATGGAGATCACGTGTGACAGCAGCCCCAACCGCTGGTACATGGTGGTGATGATGCGGATGCTGTTGATGGTGGGAGTGTTGAAGATGGTGTTCGCGGTACTGATAAGCACGGTAGCTCTGATTCGGGTTAAGTAAATACTGACGCTTAGGCTTGCGCCAGCGCGATGATGGATAGGTGTATATTTGTCCATGTCGGAATCCTGGCATACGTTGTTTTTTTTTCATGAAGAGAGCACAATGGGTCTGTGCGACTCCAGTCTGGGGGTCTAGAAATGGCATTCGAAGGCGTCTTTCAATGCATAAACGAGTATTAAAGTTCTCGCTATTTTCTAAGACTTCCTTGTACTTTTCTTTGTCGTTCAGAAAATTTTGAATCTTTTCAAAATTCCCAATGTTTACAACCAACGTTTTTTCAATTTCAGACGCGGAAGCCATGTTGTTGTCGTCGGTGTGTTAAGAGCAACAAAGCGAATTAATATCAAGTAAATTAATATTACGTGACTAGCGGTGAAGTTTTCAATATTAAAGCCTTTCTTCTAAATAAAAAACCTTTTTTTCTTTTAAATGGAAGAATAAATCTTATTTTCGATACAAAATAAAAGGACGCAAAAAATAGTATGATAACGAACCGGAAGATGAAATATACCGGATTGACCTTAGAATTATACCTAAAAAACACCTTAAAATATTCAAATATACCATGAAAAAATAATATGGGTATTCAATGTCCGTCAAATTTGCGTCGGTGAATTAGCGTCGAAATGGAACGATAGGAAAAGGAACACGGAAGAGGATTTTTACTTATTTCTTTAATAAGCAGCTAAATCGAACAAAATAAAGTACCACAGTGTAAAGAATTAAATT
The DNA here is from genome assembly GCA_008042655.1 of Drosophila burlai. Taxonomy (NCBI): domain Eukaryota; kingdom Metazoa; phylum Arthropoda; class Insecta; order Diptera; family Drosophilidae; genus Drosophila; species Drosophila burlai. The sequence continues at coordinate 12,640 of VNJT01011784.1, read as the reverse complement.
TACTAATGGTTTATATTGAGTTTGGGCTGAATAGAACAATGCAAATAGTTTAATTATCGATTTACGATCTACGCCTTTTTTAAGATTGCTCCCTCCAATGTTAACATGTCAAGTTTTATCCCTAAAAGTTTCATTAAAATCGTAGGCACAGTTTTTAAGAAAATTGCTCAACTGTGACCCAACCTCCTCCATACAAAAATGGTAGCATAAATTAAAGGTCATAAATCTTTGCTCTGAGAAAACGTGCCAAGATGCACGGGTTATGGGCATTTTTCGGATCGAATAGAGAACATTTGGTAAATATTTCAATAAAATCGTAGGAACAGATTTTGCGAAAATCGCTTTATAGTAGTGCTTTAAAAAATCTTTTAAGGAATTCAGCTGGAACCGGCCGTAAACCAGTTCCACGCAAAATTAGCCACCAAAATTTTTTTCCTTCTTATATTTTTTTTCGGTTTATTACTTGAAAATATTTTATACGTATTTTTTTATTTCAATCTGATACTTGGAATTTTCGAGAAATTATTTTCTAAAGTTTCCCGTTTTCAAAAAAGATACTTTTTTCATCCGCATATACTGAGAAAACTAATGAACACAACAATTTTTCCAAGACATGAAACGTGCGCCCTTTCCGTAGCTTTCCAATAAGTTAAACTAAAAAGAAAACAATTTTTTTTATGAAAAAAATTAAAATTTAACAAAAAATTAAAAAATTAAAAAATTTGGACCTAATTTAAAAAAAAAAATTATTCTTCAGTGCGTTGCAAACTTCTGACTAAAATTATAATACCCTGCCAGGGTATAACAATGCGTGCTACGACGAATAAAATTGGGGACCAAACAACACAAGCACCGAGAGAAAAAAACTAGTAAATATGACGGTCGAATATTCGGCTCACTTTCGTTGTTAATGAAGCGGCTCTACCCTCCCTTCCTTTGGTCATCATAATATTGTCTATGGTTCGTCTGACGACCCCTTTTCGACTGAATCGATCGTAAGCGCACCTTTCTCTCTTAAGAGTAAAGGAGGGGTAGCGGGAACTATATATCCGAGAAAGGGACAACCGGAAGTCTCCGGATTTATCGGGAACTATATACCCAAAAGGGACAGACAGAAACCTCCAGATGTAGCGGGAACTATACCCAAAAGGGAACTAGCGAACACCTAACACCATGCTATCAATTGCCGAATTGGCTGCAGAGACTCTGCGCTTCGGTTGATCTGCTTGGAGTTCGTTCACTTTGTGCCTTTCCCCTCCTCCGGTTCCCTCTGGCGCTTGGCTATGCCTTCTATTTCCGCCGCTTGTGTCGCCCCCAGGGAAAGGCAATTTTCGGGAAGAATTTTCTGCCAAATAATTCCATTAGAAATTTTGGCTTTCCTTAAAGGTCTCAAGTAAGCGGAAACCCTCGATCGCGAAGGCGGGAATCTTACCCGGTTAATTTCTCTTAACTTTTCCTCATCCGCTTTGACATATTCCAGATTCTGCCGCCAATTGGCGCTTTCCAGTCCCAACACCTTTGCTCGAAACTCTCACCATGAAACCTAGGTGGCGCTAAAGGGCTTTGCATCCAAGCGTTACAAAATTTAAACAAAATCGTAAGTACAGATTTTGAGAAATTCAACTGTTTCTCTTTTCCGACCCAATTAATAAGCCCTGGTTTGTTTATAACGATAAGATCGCGTCACGCTCTTTTAACGATGCATACTAGAGGTGCAGAAACATCGATGAAAACATTGATGCATCGATGTTTTCCAAATTTTCTAAAACATCGATGTTTTTTTTGACCATCGATGTTTCTGTGTTCGAAGTGTTTCGTTGTCCTGACCGCAGGACTCGCCTAAACCCCGACATTGTTCATAAACTTATTAACAAAAATCATACATTTTATTATAATGTATAAGAGCTTGATCTCATTTATTAGTTCATGAAATTCCGTTTTTAACTTAATTTATTGGGGTTTTAAGTTCACGAAAGAATAATTTTTTTTTTTTTTTTTTTTTTTTTAAGAACAATAAAAGTGAATTTTACTAAATTTAGAAAAATATTTTTAAAATGTTTCTGCCTCTACCCTCATCGATGTTTCATCGATGTTTTAGGGGAAAATATCGAAAACATCGATGTCTCCATACATCGATGTTTCTGCACCTCTGATGCATACCCCGCCAGGAAATAATTCTTATTGACAATTTAAATAATTGTCCACAATATGCATGTCCCATTAACGACATCGTCGAGGTGCAGCGGTGCATCGATGTTTTTTAAATTTTTTAAGGAATTTTTTAAAAACATCGATGTTTCATTTTGGGGAAAAACATCTAAAACATCCATACATCGATGTTCCTGCACCTCTACTATTTAAGTGGTGCAAAATGGTGAACCCAAAAATACAGGGCGTTTTGATAGTTTTTTTTTCTAGTAATAGTACAGTATTAGTAGTATAAACTCTAGAGATGCCGGAAATATATCAAAATATCGATATATCAAATGAAATTTTTTCAAATTGATATATTTATATCGCGATATTGTTTTTGGCGATGTATCAAATATGCGATATTTTTTTTAGATATATTTGTATTGCATTGTAGGAAGCGAGCGCGAATACGAGCGTCATGCATATTGAAGCCAATTATAGTGAAATTATGCTTTATTTTGATCTAATTAATATTAATTAGATTAAACTTTAATGTTTAAAATGAAATTAAATTTGTTATTTACAAATATATGTACATACATATTTTTTCCGTGGGACGGACACATTTTTGGTAGAATTAAAGGAAAATTTAAAAATATCGGAAATATCTGATATATCGATATTTTAAAATGATGTATATCAATATCAAATTTATATTTTTTTAATATCAAAAATATCATCGATACGATATTTTAAAAATATTCGGCAACCCTAATTAACTCAATAAAATACTTTATTATAAAAAAAAAAATTAATCGGGCTGTAAAGCATGCTGATACGGCTCCACTGAGCACTGTCTGTTGGCAAAGCAGACCGGTTTCAGAGCAAGTCAAGTTCCACAAGCGTCCATCTCCATCCACCATCTGAAAACAGGCTCAGTATCCAGCAAATAAAGTTGTCACGCAGCGCAAAAATGTTTATTCTTTTGAAGTGTGACCGCTCTTTCTCCTCGTGTCTCGGCATTTTTTGAGGGCCAATGATGCAGTCATACTTTGTTGACAACCGGCAAAAATCTACGTCACAAAGTACTGCTACCAATGAAATTGTTGTTGTGTCTATTGCCTTATAAGGCAAGATCCAGTACTTTGTGACGTCACAAACGCTATGCACGGACCTGCGCATTGCGCAATCTTGTATTCTATCGTTCTTGACACACATTCATCTTTTTATGATTTGTTTTATATTATTAATTGTCCCAAAGCTATTGACATGCGTTCCGGCGGCTGCGCCTGCCTTGGACTGCTCATAGTACATTTCTAAGGAACTCGGATGATTCTATATATGGGCTCTTTTAGGCATGGGTGGGTGTTCCGTTCAGGGAGAAACATGATGGAACCAGTGCCCATAGCCATGGAGGAGAAGCTGTCCTGTGCCAGTTGCATAACGAGATGCAAAAGTGGCCCATTTTCCATTCGATAGTCCTACTTTTTCGTCCCAGGTCTTTTAATGCAAATTCATATAATTTTCTGATTCCCAAAATATTGTATTTGCCTTTATCAAGTCAATAAGGACTGTATTCGCTCTTTTAATTAGACTTTTCAACGCATTTTTGTTCATGCCGGGATCCATAGTTTGCAATATTTGAAGGGCAGAGCGAGAGGCAAACATTGGAGACAGCAAGTTTATTAAAGTTTTCTTCTCTCTGGATACCGTGCTTAACGCGTAGCGAAAAAGAATAAAAATTAAAAAAAAAACTCGCTGTCTTGTCCATTTCCCAAGCTTTCAGCTGTTAACAACATTTACACAGTGTTACAAAATTTGCAGAGGTAAATGAACTTTTAAAGTGACCTAGTACAGATTGTTTATCTAGTCGAATATATGTATAACAAAACTATGTTTGAAATTTTTCTAACACCCTCAAAATTTTTATTTATTTTCAAAATTTTTATTTATTTTCAAAAAACCGTTTTTCGGAACTTTTTCACTTTAAATTCCTACACGAAAAGTATTTGACCAATTTAAAAAACTCCTGGCGTTTTGTTTATAGCTTTTTGGAGTTGGCTTACAGGAAAAAAATAACTTATTGCTTACTGAGAAAAACAACATTTTTGCTTGGAAATATGCAATTTTCACTTTTTTCGTGTTTATTCGACTTTGACGCCATTTTTTTTAAACAAATAACCAAATTTCTTAATTATGCGTACGAATTGTTGTTGTCTAGTCAATTACGAATAAAACTAGATAAATTTCATTAAAAAATAAAAAAAATGTATGAAGTTATAACGATTTTTTTCAACTTAAAAAAAAAGTTCGTTCACAGCGCTCTATAGTAGCAATGTATAAAAGGAACGAATCAGGACAATGAAAGGGTAATTCAGAGTTTAAACAAAAAATTGAGATTCTGGAATATACTTTTATTAATACCATAGTTCTGTAAATTTATTTTTTCTCACTTTTCTAATTTCTTATATTCAAAATTTGCTCTCAAAGTAGAAAGATAGTAAAAATTCGTACATCAGTAAAAAAATTTTGAAATAAGTATTTGTTCGAAAGTTAAAAATGTTTAAAATGGCGTCAAAGTCGAATAAATACGACAAAAGTGCATATTGCATATTTCCAAGCAAAAATGTTGTCTTTCCAATTCGAAACAAGCAATAAGTTATTTTTTTACTGTAAGCTAATCCACAAAAAAACGCCAGGAGTTTTTCAAATTGGTCATATACTTTTCGATTAGGAATTCTAAGCGTAAAATTGCCGAAAAACGGTTTTTTGACAATATGTAAATACAGATTTTGAGGATGTTAGAAAATGTCAAACATGGTTTTGTGTTATATTCGACCAGATAAACCATCTCTACTAGGTCACTTCAAAAGTTCAGAACCACAGTTACAATAATTTGCATGTATTATTCATATATTATTTTTAATATATATTTCGTTAATTTTTTTTGGGTATTTGCGAACGCTTTTGCGAGCGGTGTTATCAATACCACTTCGATGACGAAAATATTAACACCTGTAAACGGGGTATTTCTTTTGTAATTTAAATTATATACATACATTAATTTGAATACCTCTAATGTCTTCCTCTTCCTCTTACCTCTAGGTTATTTTGCCGTATATGCCACGGTCACACGGCGCCTAGCGGATATATTTAAGTGCGATCTGCCTGGATACAAAGAGAATTCGAGTTGTACTGTGCTGGATCACAGTAGATTTGTTAAACTGATCGACAACGAACTAACAGATAATCACGATGGCCACGCTTCCCGCTGAGCTCCAGAAGTTATTCTCGTAAGTGATGTATTTTATGTATTTTTTCATATTCCCATTTAAATCTGCCCTCAAATAGTAAAGATAAATAAGATGAAAGTAATGTGTGGCCTGCAAAAAGTATTTACTACCAGCAGCCATATTTAAGCTGATAACGCTTATACAGATATCAGTGTATATTATTTTTGTATAGCAACAGAGCACGACGTGCATCGACTGTACATCTCAATGCTTGAGTAAATGATTTGCATTTTATTATGGATCTGCTTTTATCCATATATATGACATATGTACATATGTATTTGCATATTTACATGTCTATCGGTATAACAAAATAGCAGACCAACCGCATACATAACCAACACTTATCCACAAATTGAGGTCTCTTGCTATAATAAGGGTTATAAACCGCAATCGCTTTTTCAGTTTCGTCGATGAAAAAAGGGGCGATTACATTGACGCTCTGAAAACTGTTGTAGGCATACAGTCAGTTTCGGCTTGGCCTGATAAGCGCGGTGAGATTGACCGCATGGTAAACTGGACCGCAGACAGGCTAAGGGCTCTGGGTACCGATATAGAACTGGCGGATGTGGGCAAGCAGACCCTGCCAAACGGCGAGATAATCCCATTGCCAAAGGTGCTGCTGGGAACTCTTGGCAAGGATTCCTCTAAAAAGACCGTTCTAGTCTATGGCCACTTGGATGTGCAGCCTGCCTTAAAGGAAGATGGCTGGAATACTGACCCTTTCGTACTCACAGAGATCGAAGGAAAGTTGTTTGGACGCGGTTCTTCCGACGACAAGGGACCTGTGCTATGCTGGATACATGCCATTGAGGCTTACCAAAAGCTAAACATTCCACTGCCTGTTAATGTGAAATTTGTATTCGAAGGAATGGAAGAAAGTGGAAGCGAAGGCCTGGACGACCTGTTGATGGAGCGTAAGAACGGCTTCTTATCAGACGTTGATTACGTATGCATTTCTGACAACTACTGGCTGGGAAAGAAGCGTCCCTGTTTGACTTACGGATTACGCGGACTTGCTTACTTTCAAGTGGAGGTGGAATGCTCGAACAAAGATTTGCACAGTGGAGTTTTTGGAGGCACTGTTCACGAGGCTATGCCGGATCTGTGTCACTTGCTTAGCATTCTTGTTGACAAGGACACTAAGATCCTGATACCTGGAGTGTATCGCGATGTGAGTAGTCCACTTAGGTTACCTAAATCATTCTTTCTTACAAAATTATTTACAATATTTTAAGGTGGCACCTCTACTAGTAAACGAGCAATCAATTTACGAGAATATAGATTTTGAAGTGGCTGAGTACAAGTTAGTTCGTCTTATCTTAGTTATAGTTAGTTGGAGTTATAAATCTCTTTAATCGCTTTATACTTGTATACCTGATTTAGAAAAGACATTGGTGTTGAGAAGTTGCCACATAATAGTGAAAAAATAAGGCTGCTTCAGGCCAGGTGGCGATATCCCAGCCTATCTATCCATGGTATCGAAGGTGCTTTTTATGAGCCAGGTGCGAAGACCGTTATACCGAAAAAAGTTATTGGTAAGTTTTCTATTCGTCTTGTACCGGACCAAGACCCAAAACACATAGAGGAATGCGTCGTTAAATACCTTAATGATAAATGGGCAGAACGTGGCTCCCCCAACAAAATGAAGGTTTGTTAAAGTTTACAATTTTTTTCTTCCAAGTGTTCAATAGCCTAAAATGTTTTTAACTAAAGGTTGTTATGCTGTCCGCTGGAAAGCCCTGGACTGAGGACCCAAACCATCCACATTATGAAGCAGCGAAGCGGGCTATTAAGCATGTTTTTAAAATAGAACCGGACATGACCCGCGAGGGCGGCTCTATTCCCGTAACTTTAACATTGCAGGAAGCCACTGGTAAAAATGTTATTCTTGTGCCAGTGGGAGCTTGTGATGACGGCGCCCATTCCCAAAATGAAAAAATTGATATTTACAATTACATTGAAGGCGTAAGAAAAATAGAAACTGCATTGGTTTTCGTATTAATAACCGTTTCTTCTTCTAGACCAAACTACTTGGTGCTTACCTGCATGAAGTGGGAAAGTTGTAGAATAATGGTATAACGCCGTTACCAGATGAGACATCACAATTATTCATTTACAATATCTTATGTTTATAAACATTATTAATATATCTGCATTTTCTGAAATTGATTAACTCGGTACGAGTGTCGTTTTCTTGTAAATATCAGGAATTGCAAATACGAGGTGTGACAATTAAGTAATGAGACTGATTCCATAAAAAACGAATACATATATCATAATTATTTTTCAACTCTGCTGTTTCCTTAAAATTAGTCCCCTTGGTCAGCTACACAACGATTTCAGCGAGTTTTTGCATGTTTCGTAACATTTCTGGATCGCTTCGACTGGGATGCGCGCGAATATCCTCGTCACTAATCGACTCAAAATGAGTTCCTTTGACCACAGATTTCATTTTAGGGAACAAAAAAAGTAACAGTGTGATATATCGGGCGAATAAGGCGGCTGTTGCGTCACGGCAATTCCTTTATAATCCAATTACTGGGACATGCTGAGGGCTGTGTGGCACCGCCCGTTGTCATGATAAAGGATCCAGTTACGAGCGATGTCTGGGTGCACGTTGTTCACTTGCTTTCGCAATTTTTTGAGGTCTTGGCGATAATAGACTTGATTCGTACTGTTGAACATTGATCTTCATGGATTAGAGCGCGCACAGGCTGGGCATTCGTGTCAGTCCGCACCTCTCTCCCTCCGCTACTCGTCTTCCACGCTTTCATACCTTAAACTAATTATGCCATCGTAACACCTGGGCACGACTAAGAGCACTATCATCATGCACTTTTACAATTTTAGCGTACGTTTCCAAAGCTGTTTCGCCCAATTTGGCGCAAAATTTGATCGCGATGCGTTGCACTTGATTTGGTTTCATTTTTGTGACGAGCACCACGAATACACGTTTACTCAACACAACACAGCCGGCGAACAAATCAAGCTAGAGCGATGGCAAATATGTACATATATCAATGGAGAGGGGAAGGATGCTGGAAAAAGGGAGAGTAAATTTTGACCCAGTAGGATTTCCACAATCGCAGAAATACAATCAGTCTCATTACTTAATTGGCACACCTCGTAAGAGTTATAGGTAAAATATAAGTTACTATCAAACAAGAAGGGAAGCTAACTTCGGCAAGCCGAAGTTTAAATACCATTGCAGTAACTATTTAAAATGTTGTATATTTAAGGATTGCAGTTCTTTCCGCTTTCGCGTGTTCTTAGATTCTATAAATGTTGAGCGCAAATGTTGACAGTGAAAAATGTTGCGCAACAACTAAATGTTTTTTTCAAAATAAATTAATTGATATACATATTCCTATGGCAGCTATTTAATATAGTAGGACTACTAGGATTTTGATAAAATGAAAACCGAAATTCTTGAATAATACAAAATGCTGATCAAGAATATATACCTATTAACTGACCAACAAAACATGTTGGCCAAACAAAGTTTAAAAAAAATAGCATTGCGTAATTTTAAATTAAACAAGTAAGGCCTTTTAAAATGTAGTTTGGGTTTTAATATAGCCTTAATAACACAATGCAACACATGAAAAATAACCACTATGTTCCCGTGATAGTAGGGTAAAGGTGGCAGTTGTGGACACAGGGGGGTTGTGGACAACCCGGTGTAACTTTTGACACAGGACAGATATATGGATCTGTCAAATGTCATGTGTGCGCGATTGAAGCTCGATTGTTTTGTGCCTTATACCAAACCGAACGGACGCGTCTGCTTTGTGTCCCGGAAAAATGAATTTTTTCACCGTGAAAAAAATCACAAAAGTAGTATTCCACGTTTTTAAAAGTATCACCGTGTGAAGTGTGTTAATTAAGAAGGTGGGTGCAATAGATTTTTTGACGTGAAATTTAGTTATGTTAAAGATTCCAGTCCGAGTTTGGACAAAATTTTCACAATAAAAAATTTTTTCATATGATTTTAAAACGACTGCTTGTGGCAGTTGTGAACACTTAAATGTCGGGGGTTGTGGACACCCAATTTTTTGTGTGACAAATCTTAAAATATCGCCGTTGATTGAATTATAAGTACAGCTAGATAAGTAAATATATTTTAATGGTGTTTATATTCTTTTCTTCGATGTTTGTTGCCAAAAAAATTGACCTCCTGCAACTCCGTTCACTGCAATGATTGTGATCGGCCAGTGCACTTGAAGTGTGCTGACATGTGTGCCAGCTATTTCACATGCGCGAATTGTGCTTCTGATGGAGAATGATGCCATGCGTAGTATTTTTTTTTTGCTTTACAAATGATTAAACTTCCATTTTTCTTCATTTGATTGCGTTTAACTTAAAACTTTTCTATTTTTAGCACATTCTACAAAGGTGTCCACAACCCCCCTTAAAATCTGAAATTGGCAAAAATGACTATTTTACAAAAACTTAAAATTTTTTCTTTCAGTGATAGATATCACTGTAATTATTCAAAAACTAGTTAGCTAGGGTCTCTAGCTTTCCATTGATATGCACCTGTCCGCATAATATGCTCCAGTTAAAAAGATATCAGCGAAAAACAAAACTATGTCCACAACTGCCACCTTTCCCCTACATACAAAAATAAGAGATACGTTCTTTCTGTTTTTCATCTACACGTGCAAATTTTTTTTAACGTATTGGCAACTTTTTTCCAAAATGCTTTTTTTTTCGCAAAAATTTTCATTTCATCAGGCTCATATTTTGCAAACAGTTGAGAAATTTGAATTTCTCTCTGGAGCAAAGGCGTAACTCTTGTCGCGGCCAACAAAAGATATATACACAAAATCGAATAAAAATGTCATCTTCAAGGTCAAAATCACAAACATGCTGTTCAGGTAAATAGGTAGAAAGCTGTTTAAAATTCAAGCAAATACTCAACTGCTAAAATGTATCTAAGATCTTAATAAACAACTTTCAAGTGCATACCAACTTCATACGAATGATTCTTAATACTGTTCAGGTAGCCCCAAAAGTACACAAAAAATTTTGAATTTAATTTTTTTCTTTTATTTCCAATTGTGTCGCAGATACTATGTATTCATTACTAAAACAGTGCAAAACTATTCGTATTGACATAAATAAGTGAAAGTAAAATGAATACATATGGGCTATTCTCTGGAAATTACAACCGCGGCAAAAAAAACACAAAAAATGCTCTAAAATTAATATTTGTAAAATAGTAACTTTTAGAAATGTTTCAATAGATCAAATTTGAAAGCCTTTATCATATCTAAAACAAATTTCGAAATATTGGAACGCAAACTCGCGCAACTCGCAATTTTTCATTATTTTGATGAAAAACACCATAAAAAGATCATGTTGTGTTTTGATAAAAATCTCCAAAGCAGAGGAACTATGCTTGGACTTTTGCTTTCTATCATCACTGGGAGATTGCAAAGAGCCAAAAGAGATAACATTTATACTTCTCTAATATGGTTAAATAGTAAAAAAAATGGATGGAAAAAATGTCACGTGCGACCTGTCACGTGCGACACCGATAAAAATTTACTTAAAAAAAAAACTACTTAATATTTTAAAATCAAATCAAATAAATTATTAAGTTGAATTGATATATAATACATTAAAATTAATTGCATTAAAATCTTTCATCAAGTTTCGCTGAATTCAGTGCTTAAACTGGTTTGCGAAAAATTCACTTCCATCTGTGTCACGTGCGAACTCGATACATTTTTTTATTTATCTTGAAAACGAACAATTGTTCGAGATTGACCTTTACACCAATTATAGTGCTACCCAAGAGCTATAAGTTCTAAATTTTGTAAAATTAAATAAAAGTCTTGGTACATGTTTTTTTTTTGTTTGAATGCGTACGAATGTCACGTGCGACACCAGAAAATAGCCCATATGTACATAGTGTACATAATGTATAGAAGCTACTTGTTCTACTTTAGGTCCAATTTGGTCCCACACTGCATATGAGCAACTAGCTATTTATTCCGAAATAAAACCTCTCTTAATTATTGCAGATTTTATAGATTTATATATTTTTAAAAAACTTCTAAACTATAATGGCAATTATTTCAAGTCTTATTTGGACCCACACTGCGTATGAGCAACCTGTAGCTGGATATTGCGAGATAACTATGTATTAGTATGTACATATTATCGATAACATCCCTGCAGTACCAAAATTCCACGTCCCCGGGGTTTCCACGCGGCATGCTCGAAAAACAAAAACAAATCACATGGGCTCCGTTTAGCGAAGTTCGAAACGAAGTAGGCGCAACAAAAATCGACCTGCGTTCGGCTATTGCCGATCTCTCACGAAGTTCGGACTGGACGGCTGGACTCTGGACTGCTCGATAAACATTGCAGGACATCGGAAACATATCGAGCGTAAAAGAGAGTTAGCCGGCGTTTTCCGACAAGAATGTCAAAGCTCGGTTAAAATATGTTAAAAATCAAATGAAATCAATCCAATTTGACCATTTTGACGATTAAAAACGAATTTTCTGGTCTAATGAGTCGAAATTTTAACCGTTTTTAGTGATGGACATTCTTGTCGGAAAACGCCGGCTAACTCTCTTTTACGCTCGATATGTTTCCGATGTCCTGCAATGTTTATCGAGCAGTCCAGAGTCCAGCCGTCCAGTAGCAGACCAGCCAATCACTAATAGCTTGTTTTAAAGCATTTCGGACATCATTGGACCAGCATCTGAATTTCTAAATAATTTTATCCCGGTTGCGACTTCAGGCTTGGGGGTCAGCTATCGCCTCATCTGAATGGGGACCACCGCAGAATGGCTAATATCAAGCTTATCGGCAATAATACGTGTAGAATTTTCACTTTCGGCCAGGCTCACAACATTATATTTAATTTTCCCTGACAATTTTCGAATTTTTTTGTTTTTTATAAATAAATTTCTCTAATTATTCACAAAAAAAATTTCTCTCCACAAAAACACGTCTTAAACTAATCTATGACTACCGAAAATAGCATTAGAACGAATATATAGGTAAATCTGGGTGATGTTTCTTGAAAAGAGTTGTGGAAAATCGAAAATAGGTACAAAACGTAAAACGTGCAAAAATGAGTTTATGTGAGTTTATTTCGTTTTTTTATTCTAAGTATTTTCCCTCTTTGATATGTTGACGTTTCTTTTCTAATATTAGTAGTTAATGAATTAAGGATAATAATAAAAAAA
>VNJT01011781.1:0-10340 GCA_008042655.1 Drosophila burlai | reverse complement strand
TTAATTCTATAAATGAAAAGTTTATATGGGATGCAGTTAGTTTTTTATAAATTTTTATTTAAATGAAAAAGAAAAACAATCCATAAATGGGTAAATCAAAATTGGGTCATCAGGATAGCGCCCCCTACGATAATTTGAGTTTGTTCGATTCATTTCGAAAAAAATGTGATGATTAACACTTAAATATTTAAATTAGAATATTTTTAAATGAAATTAATAATGAGTTGATCCTCCTTTGTTTTCAAGGACTTCACACATTCGGCTGGGAAGTGAATCATATATTTTTTGTAGGTAATCCAACGTAATCGTAGACCAAGCGAGTTTTATTCCGGTGATCAATTCCTCTTTAGTAGCATATTGTTTACCACCCTCGTATACCTTTCTAGCCGACCATCCCCACACGATTTCTATTATATTAAGGTCTGGGGAGTATGGTGGCCATTCCAGAAATTTTACATTTTCACTTTGAATCCATATTTTTACCGAACGTGCCGTGTGGCACATTTGCTCGCGTTTACACCACTTTTTTCTCGAATTTTGGCGGAGGAGTCGTGGGAATTTGAAGCTATTCGAAGTATCGACCTTCGATCTGCCGCGGTAACGACACGGTTATTGCCACCTTTATAGTTTTTTCCATAAGTTTCCTTGTTTTTAATAAAGTTGGCTATAGTTTTGCGATGTCTGCCGGATTTTCTGCAATTTTATGAAAAGACAGCCCGTATTCATAGAAAGCTATGATGTTGGATTTCTCCTGCAAGGATAACACCGTTCCTCTTCCCATTTTTTGCGCTAAATTAAAGCAAACTTTTCAATTTAAGAGTATAAAAAATTTCGTTGTCCTACCTTTCAAATTATGGAAGATAATCAAAACTGCATTGGGGGGCGCTAATCTAATGACGCAAAACACGTGTTCAATTTTGCGCCGAAAGTAAAACAAAGCAGAATTAAAAAGATAACGGTTCCTCTCACGACCTATTTTTTACTCTCAAAGAGAGAGGGAATATCAGTGAACAAAAAACAACAACGTTGACGAATTTTCGTGCAATGGCAAAATACAGAACATAAGAAGAAACGGAGCCATGCAGGGGGCGCTAATCTGATGACGCGCAGTGTATGTAGGTACAGCTTCATAAAGCTGTATAGCGGAAAGCTGGCAAATATTTATATGAAGGCGGACAAGCCGGAGTTTGGCGCTCCGCTGCAAATATGTATGTATGAAGACAGGAGCGGAATAAAAACCAATATTTGTTTGTGTGATTTCTGTATGTCAAATAAAAATATATTTTTATTTATTTCCGGAGCGAAGGGTTATTTATTTTTTTTTTTGTTAAAAAAAAAAATGGGATGTTTTATTTATTTTTATTAGTCGTATATTTTTTACACAAAATAGGTTAAGTGGCTGGATAATTTTTTGGTGGGGTATAAATTTTATTTTTGTATGTATATTTTATGTATGTATATTATGTATGTAGTTTAAATATATTTAAGTTCCTGCGGATGAATTTTTAGAATTTGAAAAATGTATTAATTTTCGTGCACTTTTTGGAACTTAACTTTGTGTGTATATTTTTTTATTAAAAACGAAAAAACAGCAGTTTAGTGACGGACGATATATGTGAGAATGCGGATGTACATATGTGCATATGCAATATATATATGTATGTATATACTCGCTTGGAGACCAGCGGATCGCAGTGAGCCGAATTAAGGGGCCGATATTGGCAAAGCACTTATGTATGCACTTTAAAAAAAAATTATTAGCAAAATTCACTGCGGCTGGGCGAATGTACATAGGTTACTATGTATATATATATATATATTATCACTTGCACTTTTCACTTTGAAATCGGTCTCGGATGGACGGAAAGAATTAAAAAACGCCTTTGGAAAAAGAGTATGGCGACCACGGAGGGACTAGAAATAGAAAACCGTACTTATCTTTGGATTTTTCCGCTGGGGGCGCTGGTGGATCAGGATAGATCCGGCTCGAAGGACCATGTGCTGGAGTGGGCGGATAAATGCCAAAAAGGTCCGTACGGCCGTTGGAGTATGGTCGTGGTCGCTGGTTGGATGTGCACGGGTGCTGCTGTTGTTGCTGTTGGGGGCCCGAAGTAAATAGGCAGCGGGGGAAACTTCGTTTGGTCTTCACTTTATTTCGCACTTCTGGCACTGAACAATGTTTGCTTAAGATTAACTTATTCCTAACCAGAGAAAAGCCGCGGGACCGCGGAGTGGTGAACTTGCCGTTGGCGGAAAAGAGGGAGAGCGCGAGGAGAGCAAGAGAAGCGAAAGCTTTGGCGCGAGCGCTGGCCGCTCACACTGCCGCTCAATAGTTCGCGCCCTTCTGGCGTGAACTCATAGCTTCGTAAGTACCTACCCGGAATAGAAAAATTGATAAAATTTAACAAAACAGGACAATCGAGTTTGCCTGAGATGAGGTTACATAGAAACGGACAAACGGACATGTCTAAATCGCCTCGGCTGTTGATGCTGATCAATATTATATACATATCTGTACTTTAGAGAGCCGGAAATGTCTCCTTCACTGCGTTGCACACTTCTGACTAAAATTATAATACCCTCCAAGGGCTCAAAATTACATCGGGTGAAACGATATTACTTGTGATTTTCTAAGTGATGCTGATTCTCGGAAAAAATTTTTTTTTTCTTATATTTAATTCATAAAATGTTATATTTAAATATATTTACATTTTCTTACAAATATTTGCAGAATAATTTTCGGTACGACCTAAGATGTGGATATCACAGCATTTTCTGACACAGCCGTCACAATTTTATACAGGCATAATACTAATTCCATTGTGTTTAATACTGTTGGAAAGTGTTATAGCAATACCAAGAGACTCTCCATATGCCATAACTGATATGGATAAGAACAATGGTTTGTTTTGCCATTTGATTTCAAATTTTTTTTCTGGTACAATTCTCAATACAATATTTTAAAGTATTACAATTTTGTTTTCTTCAGGAATGCATTCTTTACAAAAACGCCCAGCATTTTTTATAGGTAGTCGTTTTGGTCGTTCAAGCAGTAATTATGCAACAGCAACCGCAGCTAGCATGGGAACATCTAAATCCAGACGCCTCATGATTGTTCCACGAAACGAACGTTTTTTTCTTAATTCTCGGTATGGAAAACGAAATGACAAAAGTATGTCTTCTCCTTATAGCAAAATTAAGGCTATCAGATGTTCCAGTGTTGCGAAGACTAAATTTTCCTGCCGACTACCGTGCACTTACCTCGGAATAAATAATTTGTACCGTTGTCTCAAGTAAGTGCCTTGACATTGTAAAATAAATCATTTCGATACATGTGTAACTTTATTCAATACAGAAACGACCAAAACTCCATTGCCCATGCACGGAAATTGGGAATTCATTCATTTAATAAATATATGGGATAAGGGAGGATTAACGACAAGAAATAAACCTGAAGATGGACAAACATTCGGACTATTTACTGGCACACTTCTCTGGCATTTAATACTATTCAAGATATCAGTTGCCCATTTAGCATATTCATTGAGTAATTATATTAAAACTTTTCGTTGGGGCTGGAAAAGTTTTAGTACTTAAAAGTCGAGCAACGCTGAACAAGCTTTTGTAATATAGCATAATAAAATGGTACTAAAATGGATCTATTTAAGTCGTGGCCTTTAAAAGAAAAATGCCGTAATATTATACAATTTAAAAGTAAATACGTGTTTGTTATTATTAAATAAGAGCTGTTACCAAAAAATATATTAACTTCATTCATTAAAGATTTGCTATAATCTTATTTTAAGTATTATTTTTAAAATGACTTAAATAAATTATACTTTTGGGACGGCTGACAGCAAAGAGATTCCTCTATAGTTGTTGGCATCCGATTTGCTATCTTTTTATTTAGAGTTATAAAAAATGATTCCTTTCAAATAAGGGGAGAGTGGGAAAGTGGGAGGTTTCTAAGGATAAGGTAAACAATTTCAAAAGGGGATTGCACTGGGCATCGGCACATTCCCTTAGCACACATCCACGTATTCCGTCGGGACCTATTTGCCAGGCTTAAACCGGTAAAGATTTTAAAGAATATAACATTCACTTAACATAACTAAACATATTTAGAAGAAAAAAATAAACATTTTTAATTTTACAAACAAATTCGCTTTTTTTTCCCCCAGTAGTATTCCTGGTCCGTAAGTCTCATAAAAGTCAAGTTTGCCCGGTCATCATAACACAAATGGAAAATGTGCCAGAAAAAATAACGGTGCCAAGAGTAATCGCATCTTATTGGCGAGAAAAATATAACTTACAGTTTGCGGGCTATGATTATGATGCGACGAAATATATTTATAATCAACTGCAAAGAGATCATTACATAACAAATAAATAGTCAATTCGATTTAAAAACACTAGATCCTAAGAGAAGTATTTACTTACCGTGGACTTGGGCCTTCCCGATGCAAAGGAAGTGAAAGCGTACATGACATTGAACATATAAATTCCTATCGCCTTGTATACTCTGTGGAGTACCGAACAGTTGGTAGATTTTTGGAGTGTCCTCCTCAATGGTTAGAACGATTTTATACGAGTTCTGTGTGGAGTTTTACATGGTGTTTGCCCTAAAGAACTGGCCTAGTGATTTCCTTTACACCAGTGGTTCCCAAACTTATTTGGTCTACTGCCCACTTTGAGAATAAATATTTTTTAGCGCCCCCATTTTATCACCTATTTAAAAACCACTATAACTTCAAATTAAATTAATTTAATATTGTGACCTATATACAGGGTGTGTTAGATAAGTAATGCGCATGCGCAACTAACTGTCGCAGCTCTCTCGGACCTGTCTTAAAATTTGGGGGGGAGTGTTCCCTAAAATCTACCGAATTTTTCTAGAACAAGTAATGCTTTTTTTGCAGTCCAAAAGAGGTTCCACTTTGAACACGTGTAACTTCTTAAAAACTAAACCGATTTGAATTTTACGATCCGTTGTCATTAAAAATTTGATTTTTGCAACGTAAATGTATCTTTCCGGTCATTGTGCAAAAATTGTACACAAAGGAAAAAATGATTTTGCGTCCTTCCATTTCTATTGATCGGAGCGAACTGAGACTGGGCGCGTTGGAAAGGGCACTCTCCCCTCCCAAATTTTAAGACCGATTTAAGGTCCGAGAGAGCTGCGACAGTTAGTTGTGTTACAATGAGTCCATGCGCATTACTTATTTTTTATTTTATTTTTTTTTTATTTAAAACAGAATATAAAAGTATAATACAAAGTAGAGTAGAAGAACATGTGAAGGTGAAGAGTCCGCTCCCGTGGGAATGCCGCAAAGCTATACTTCACGAAAGCGGCTGGCGGTTATTTTGCCGCTCGTCTTTCGTCTTCCCTGCGACGGATCTGCTCCCGGCGCCTCAGCTCTCGCATCACGGATGCTTCCATTTTAGCAACCGCTTCCCATTTGGAGGGGACCTCCAGCATACAACCGATAAGGGTTTCGGGTGTTGGGCGGCAGTTAATGGCCGCTTCCAGCGCCGCTCGTTCTGCCGAAAAAAGGTGGCACTCGAAAAAGGAGTGCTCGGCGTCCTCGTTAAATGCCCTGCCGCAGTGGTTGCAATAAGGGTCGGCCACATGTTTAAACCTGTGCAGGTACGCCTTGAAACAACCGTGCCTAGTGATGACCTGGGTGATGTGGAAACCCAACTGCCCGTGGCGTCTCTGCAGCCAGGGACCCAGATTGGGGATGAGCTTGTAAGTCCATCGCCCTGTGCTCGCATTGTCCCATCTCTCTTGCCACCGAGCAATGGTGCTGCTTCGCTGGGTTCTGCTGCCCGAAGTCCCTGTCCTGCGCTCGCCTGCCAGAAGGTCTATTGGGATTGCTCCCGATATCACCAATGCCGCTTCTTTTGACACCGTGCAGAAACAGCTGGAGATGCGCAACGCACAGCATCTGTAGACAGCCTTGCACTGCCGGCTGTAGCTGGCAGTCTTCATGGCTTCAACCCATATCGGCGCGACATAGAGGATGGTCGAGGTCACCACCGTTGCTATGAGTCTCCTACTGTGCTGCTTGGGACCTCGTGTATTGGCCATCCTCGATATAGCTGAGGTGGCCTTGGATGCCTTGGCAGCCGCGTACTCCAGGTGGATCTTGAAGTTCATCCTGTGGACGATCATGACTCCAAGGTATTTGATCGCCGGACTTGATTCAATGGATGTCGAGTCGACCCGGAAGTTGACCTTTTCTACCGCCTTCCTGCTACTTATGAGCACTGCTTCAGTCTTATGCTCTGCGAGGGAGAGCCAAGACATCATCATGTCAATGGCGAGGCTGCATACAGCAGAGACATCGGCTAGATGCTTCTCCACCGTGACCAGCGCAATGTCGTCGGCGAACCCCACTACGGCGCAGCCATCAGGTAGTGGTAGTCTCAGGATCCCGTCATACATGACGTTCCAAAGGATTGGTCCAAGAACGGAGCCCTGGGGCACTCCTCCTGTCACGTGGTGGATTTGGTTCCCGTCGTCAGATGAATAGCAGAACGCGGTCTTTAAAGTAGTCTGCTATCAGGAGGATGAGGTTCCCCGATATGCCGCAGCGCTAGTGTGCCTGCAGGACAAGGCTCCAATTCGCTGAGTTGAAGGCGTTTTTGACGTTTAGGGTGCAAACCAGGCTGTATTGCTTGGTACCTCCCTGCCATCTTTCGCCCTCAATCGCGTTTGCTGCCAGCTGCGTTACCTCTCTTATCGCGTCGATAGTACTCCTCTTCTTCCTGAAGCCGTGCTGCTGATAGCTTCCCTACTGTATTGAGCATACAGAGGGGACGATATGAGGACGGGTCGTCGTTCATCTTGCCTGGTTTCGGGATGAGCACCAGTCTTTGCTGCTTCGAGATTGCTGGGAAGGTGTGCTCACCGACGCACCTGTTATACACCTGTGCAAATAGGCGGGGGTACGCCTTCATTATGGCATGCAGTACGGCGTTGGAAATGCCATCGGGTCCCGGGGCCTTGGCTGCCTTGCTGCCGGACAGCGCGCGAAAGATTTCATCCTCGCTGATGGGGATCGCTTTGCTCGCAGCTATACTGGGAAGCAATAGGGGCGTCTGTGCAGGGAACAGCGTGGAGATTATTGCTGAGCGCCTTTTTCTTCTCTTTGTAGCAGGCCTCGGACAGCGCTTGGGTTGGGCGCCCTCTGTTCCGCTGTCATTTTCGCCTTGCAAAGATGCATTCCCTCCTGCTATTTCCTGGTTCCACCAAGGGACTAGCCGCATGCCATTTCCTCTAATGGAGGTCGCCATGGCTGCATCGCACGCAGTCGTGATTCTAGCAGCTATTTCCGCTGTGCATGTGTTCGCATCGCCAGCGATGTCGCTGGCGTCCATATTGATTAGGAGATCCTCTACGTTAAGGGTGTGTACCCTATACGCAGGCTGCCGGCTAGGTGGGCTCCGCCGACTGCGCGTCGTCTGGAGGATTATCGCTGCATGGTCGATGTACGTGAACAGGTCCGTAACTTCCCAATGGCTGTTCCGAGCGAGCTCCGGGCTGGAGAAGGTCAGGTCGATGACAGACTCCCTGCCTGCTTTGCTGTAGGTGAATCTGTTGCTATCGTTGAGGAGGCAAATATCCAGGCTGGCCAGGGCATCCAGTAGGATGGTTCCCCGCTGAGTCGTCCTGGAGCATCCTCAGGCGGTGGACCACGCATCGAAGTCCCCAGCAATGATTACAGAGGATCTTCCACGGGCGTCTCCGGCGATTTCCTGATTTATTTCCCTGTAGGCATCTATGTGCAGGCTCGGAGCTAGGTAGCAACTATAAATGGTCGTACCTTGGACCTTGGCCCTGGCGTAGGCAGGTCTCGCTGCCCTCTGCGATAGGTGTCCGGGGGACTGCCCGCAGCTCCAGATGGCTGCGCCGCCGTCCGCGCTCTGTTGTCATATTCCCTCTGCTCTCGGCTTGTAGGGTTCGTTCAGTACCGCAATGTCGATCTTCTCCTCAACGACCGTCTGTGTCAGCAGATCTTGTACAGCTCTGCAGTGGTTCAAGTTAATGTGGAGAACCTTAACCATTCTGCAATTTTTTTGGCGGCCTTCAGGTAGTCAGGGCAGGTCCTGCTCAAGGTCGAATGCGCTGCTTCCTCCGCGGGCTTGCCTCCTCGGGTGCATCGGATGCACTTGGGCTTGGCTTGGCACGTATAGTGCTTGTGGCCGGTGCCCCCGCATCTGAAGCAGGAATCCTGCGTGGCCTTGGCTGTTGCTTCATAGGCTCTGCTCCTCAGCTGCGTCTTCTGGTTGATTCTGCAGACGACCCATCCGATCCGGACTTTGCCCTTCTCAAGCAGTCTCCGCGCATGGTCGGGTGTGAAGCTGACTGTTTCTGTTTGCGTCCCACCGTACGCCTTACGCAGCCTGGGTGCAGCTTACCATGGGATGTCGCAGTCCTCTCCTGCGAAAATGGCCAGAGTGACTTCTTCTCCGCTAGTCATCTCATCCTAGGGCTGCCTGCAGCTGCTGCGTGGAAGGGTCCTGCTGCTTCTGCAGCCTTAGGAGAAGCCCGCCATTAGCGGTCTTCCGTACGCCTTGCACGTTCTCCTTGAGTCCCTGTAGGGAGGGCTCAGTTTTTACTAGCTTCAGCATATCCGCATATGAGCCTTCATTGCATCTTATTAAGATGGCGTCGGCGCGTTGCTTCCTGGGCATCGCTGCGTAGGGTGCTCGGTTTTCTTTCGGCTCGCTGTTTTCCGTTCTGCGTTGGCGTTGCATGGGTGTGGGTTTGGCCCTGACTTGTTGCCAAGTACCATGGAAACCTTGGTGTTGCCCTCGGCCAGTGCGGCTCTGATGTCGACCTGCAGCTTCTTCATGGCCACCATAGTGACAATCGTCCCCTGTGTGACGTGACGGACCACCTTTTTATTGTTCGTCTTGGTGTCGGTGAACTTGGCGATCATCTCGTCGAGCATCTTCATCATCCCGGCCTGCAGGCATTGCCTCCTGGCCCATCGCACCTACTCCTTGGTGGGGTCTCTCGGTGCACGGGGATTTCCCCCAGCGGATGCCTGATGGGAGTTATACCGCTCCTTCTCGGTCCCCAGAGCCCCGGTTTAACTGGCGCCGCCTCAGCGGAGGGGTTGGGAGGTGGCCAGATCCTCGGCCTTGTGCTCTTTGCCCAAGCGGAGCCAGCTGCGGAAGTTGCCGAGACTGATGCAATGTGGCTTGTGGAAACTGAGTGGGAGGTGTTTTCGGGAGAGGGAGGCGCTTTCAGGGCGCGAGAGAGGATCCTCTCTTACCTTCGAGATCTTTGCCAAAATTCTGGGCGCCCGAAAAGCCTGCCGGTGCTGATCCTAGTAAGTATCTGTCCCTGGGAGTCTAGCACTACAATGTTTACACTTTCGAGGGTTTTTCACACACTTGTACTGTCATACGGAGCGCGGAAAAACACGTCTTGCCACAGTGAGTTCATTGGGCTCTCATCTTATCTAACACACCCTGTCGGTATATTATGTACATATATTAACGGAGAATTCTAAACGAAACCTTTACTATAACACGCAACTTGAAACCTGAGCGCAGTAGCTAACATACAACGGCGCTTAGGTCTCAAGTTTTCTGGGTCTCTTACCGCCCTCTTGAGACCTGCAGCGCCCACAAGGGGGCGTTATCGCCCACTTTGCTTGGTGTCGTCTTTCTACACAAGCTAATTCACGGTGACGTAGAGAGCCCCTACTTGCTAAGACAGCTCAACTTCCATGTTTCTCGACAAACATCTAGAACCTTTATCCCTTTAGCAATAAATCACTGTAGGAGGGTGTTTGAGGCACATGAACCTTTTAGGGTCTTATGTGCCGATTACAACCGATTTTTTTTTTATAGAGGGACCTGAGAGCCTCCCTCACCTTAAAGCTGTATTGCTAGTAGAATAAATGTTGCATGCACCTAAACCTACCTTTCCTCGTACTTTCCTATATTTTCCTTCTCACGCGTCTATCTAGAACTCGATCGTGCCGTACGTCACAAGGCTGCGCCCTTCGGTCGGATAGGCGAAACAAAAAAGAAACATACAACATACAACATACAACATACAACATACAACATACAACATACAACATACAACATACAACATACAACATACAACATACAACATACAACATAAACATACAACATACAACATACAACATACAACATACAACATACAACATACAACATACAACATACAACATACAACATACAACATACAACATACAACATACAACATACAACATACAACATACAACATACAACATACAACATACAACATACAACATACAACATACAACATACAACATACAACATACAACATACAA
>VNJT01011771.1:0-18543 GCA_008042655.1 Drosophila burlai | reverse complement strand
AAGTTTCAGCTTCCTAACTTCATTATTTGAGTTTTTTCCAAAAAATCGGGCATTTTGCCCAATGTGCACTGGCCGAAAAAAGCCATTTGGATGGCAATGCCAATGACACCTTGATTGGGTGTCAAGGTTGTGCGAGGATCATCGTCGCATTCTCCGCGGGTACATCATAAACTAACTAAAGGCATTATCATCACAGGCCTTAACAATCATAATACATTGAGGTGACATTGAACTTGAAAAATCAAATGGAATTGTGTGGATGATCTTTGTTGTGCCTTTGTTGTTTGAAGTTTAGATTTTACTCGGTGCCTTGTGATTGTATTTTCTGATATTTTTGATGCAATTTAAAGGAGAACTATAGTCTTATTTTAAAGAAAATGCTTACAGATAGCGCTATAAGGAGATTGTAAATTATTTCCAGAATTGTAAGAATTTATTTATAATTTAAAAGGAATTTTGTACAAGAAATTGTATTTTTACATATTTATAATATCTTTAATCTCGTTATACTTGTGGTTGATACTATTTTAAGGACCTGACAACATAAAGTTCATATAAAACGGTCTTTAACCAACCTTTATGGCGTACAAGCTCATAAACTAACCATAATAACTAACCATAATAACCATTAAGATTACATTGAACTTGACAAACTCTGTTTATTTGATGTTAATTTTTTATGTAATTTAAGTGCAAGATTTAGCCTTGGTTTTGAAGGGAATTTCAAAGCGAAATGTAGGAAGTACAACAAACAGCATCATCAGCTGACGTCAGCTTCGTCTGCATTCGGTTTTGTATATATTTTCTGTTTTGCTGATCTTTTTTTTTTGGCAAGAATTTCTGTCTAGTTTGTGCAGAAAATATTACAATGTTGTCTGGGGCAGAAGATGAAAAGTCGGAAAGGCCTCTCGTTGGCAAACCTCCCTCCCTACCTTTTTCCTCCCTTCATTTTTGATTCCCCCGGCGAGTGAGGCCAACCCTTTTTTTTTTTTTTTTGCATTTTTTGTTTGCAGCTAGACTGCGCACAGCAACAGACAGAAAGAAAGAAAAAAAAATTGAAATAAAAAATTAAACGAGGGAATGGGGAAGGGGCAGGGAATGCAAATGAATGAGCAAAATGCAAAGGCAGAGGAAAAATAAAAACTGAAACAAACCGCAGACAGCGACGTCGACCTCGCCCAGGCAGCAACGTTTTTCTCATCACGATGATGATGATGGGGATGATGATGATGACGATGTCGTTTGACCTTTAAGCGAAGCGAGTGCATTCCATCAACAACAACCTGACGCAGAGAGAATCCCATTTAAGCCCTCTTTTGGGGTCTGAGCCTTCTCTGGCTTGCTTTTTTTTTTGTGTTTTTCTCTTTTTTCATAATTTACAAACGGAATTAAATTAATGGCAAATCACGTGGCGAATTGTGCAAGCCCTGTCGTATGCGCAATAATTCAGTTCGGTTACGTATACGCTACGTATCTTTTCGAGTGTTTGCGATTTCATCATCTTTTTCGCAACGACGGCGACTTGATAATAGAGTAGGCAAATTCTTGATGCATTCAAACAGGATTTGAATTATAATTAGACAAATTCTACTTATTATAGTAAAAAAGCTTGAATTTGAGATGATTTTCTGGCAAAATTGGTTTAAGTTGGTTAGGAAAATTGTAAAGAGAGCTTGGAAATAGGTGCTAGATAATAGAAATATTCAAGAAATCAAAGGAAAAATGTTGTATGATTTAAGAATAATCATTTTCTTGACTTCAAAATGCTTTTCCCTTTTCCTTAAACTGTTTTTTATAGCTTCTGTTATCTTGAAATGCTAAAACCTATAAGTATATGCGGATATCCTTTTGATCCAATAAAAGCAATTTACGCATTATTCTGTTTACCTTTTCCCCAGACTTTGTCAAAGTATCTAAGTATAATCTACTCTGCCTTGCTGCTCCTCTGCGGGGCTTATTGCAACATTGTGTCATACTTTTTGTTGATTCTGTCTTTCTGTTTATTTGCCGATTGGTTTTTTTCCCCATTTGGACTTGACGTCGACTGGCACCACTTCCGCCACCTTCCTCGCCAGTCTGGAAATTGATGTTGATGCAGACTTTTGTTCTGTTTGCAGATGACGATGACTGCGATGATAATGATGATGGTGGTCTGCTGGCCTGCAAATATTGACAGAGGCTTCGAAATATTACGCAAAAAAATTGTGGCCTCCTAGGGAGATTCACATGTTCTTGTCCATTCTTCCACTTATTTTCTTCTATTTTCTTTTATTTTTTTTGCACTATGGGCGACTCCTCGTTTTTTTCCCCCACCCATTTGCCTGCGGCCAATGACTCATTGACCTGGTTTAGGTTCCCTCTGTCTAGATTTTGTAGTTCTCCGCCACAAAAACTGGGTTAGTGGGCGTGTCGCTAAAGGGGGGGAAGCGGGCGGCACTCAGACCGAAAAAACTAGTTCATATATGGAGGAGGCAGGAAGGGAGGAGCTTTGCCTTTTGGGCATTTTTCCGCGGAACAATAGATAATGTATAGCCAGGAGTAGCAAATTTTTCAACGCCACCCTAAGCAAACTGTGCCAACTGCTGGTGTTTTGCAACACTGTCGACGCTCCAGTTTCTTTTTTATGCGACGCTCAGCAGGGCGTATACGTAATGCCATCGGATTACTCATACGCCACGGGTCACTGGGAGACTAGGAAAA
The DNA here is from genome assembly GCA_008042655.1 of Drosophila burlai. NCBI lineage: Eukaryota > Metazoa > Arthropoda > Insecta > Diptera > Drosophilidae > Drosophila > Drosophila burlai. The sequence goes on along the minus strand of VNJT01011771.1, from coordinate 15,843 downwards.
TCCTTAAGTATTTACTTCCTTTACATACTAGAATAGTTTATATATTTTTTTTTTAATTTTTTGCAACACTGTCAACGCTCCACTTTTTTCATACGACGGTTATCATTGCGTATACGTAATGTAATCGACGTGGGTCATAGGGAAACTATGGAAATACTGTAAAATGTGCTTCCAAGTATTTACTTCCTTCCTTGCAGATATTTTTCCATTATTTACAACGAGTTAAGAGGTGCTACCAGGCATTCCATCTCAAATGACTCACTTTTATCAGGTATATCAGCTATATGTATGTATATAGCTGCATGCAATTGCGTTGTGCGCAAAAGTCATCATCGTTGCATTACTGCAACTGTTTACAGATAAGCCCAGACAATTTTAATTAACTTTTTTTTTCAAATTTATGGCCGTTATCAGACTTCAACTTAAAACTTTCTTCAGCCAGCTTGTGTGTTCGTCAATCAATCAATCAATCAATCAGGCCATTCATCGTCCTGTCACCGTGATGGTTACTGGCATTATTCTCCCATTTTTATTTATGGTTCGTGGCTGTTATATATTCATATATACCTATTTTTTCGATTTTTGCTTTTATCTATTGGCTATCACAAATGCGAGGCGTGCAAATTGATATCAGCGCGTGTAGCTAATTTATAATTTTCAAATGTGCAAAGCCCAGCACCGTCCAGCGTTTGTATACTAAGAAGAAACGTATATAAAAGCTTTGGTTTAGTTTCCAATTCTGACCAAACAAAATGATTAGTGAAAGCCTATTAATGGTTTTTAAATAACATTAATTGATTGATAATGTCGCAATATGCGAGGGATTTTCTATATACCTGAATCATGTACGAATTTCGGGCATCAATGGTTGGCTGCTTGTGTGAGAGAGTGTGTGTATATACTATATGGAAGATTAGTTGGCCACGAACACAATAAAGCTCATTAATCGGGTTTGTTAATCACCAGTTCTCGTCTGGAATTTAGTATTATTTCTCATGATTCAGTAGTGGCAGACAAACAGGGGCAAGTTTAATTATATGTTTGCCGAAAAATGCTTTGTAATTACGTTGTCTGGGCTGGGCTGTATATTAAAATATTCAATAAGAGGAAACGCTATATAAGCTTAAAAAATTATGAATGATTTGGAAATGTATTTATTAATATATTTCACATATTGTTTCGAGTAGATTAGTCTCACTAAACATTAAAAAAAAAAAATAGTTTACTTAAACTATAAATAATATCTTATTTAAACCAAGCTTTGGCCTTGTTCTAATTATAAAAGTATTAATATTCTCTCATATGCAGACACTTGCTACATTTTTTTTACCTTACTGGCAAACTTTTATAGTCAAGTTTCCCGACTTTTTACAGGATCTCGAAGACATCGATTTTTCTGGCCAGTAAATAAAACAAAAGCCGCGACAAGCCTGGGTCGGCGCTTCCGCTTTGAAGTCTCCCTCTATTGTAATTCAAGTCGTTTTGCCCAAACTCGGCGGCACTTGAGAGATGAAAGCCAAGAGGGGTGTGTGTGTTATATAGTATAGAATCTATACACACACAGAAATATACATAAAATCAAGCAGAAATCGATACGTAATAAATACTAATAACTCCTAGATCAGTTTACACATTTTTCAGCTACATTTACCCCCATTAAAATATATATCTTTGATGCAGGGTTCATTTTCCTGATGAAAACTTTAACGTTTCATCAAAATAATTCCTGTACTTGGTTTTTGGCTAAAAGTAGACAGATCAGCGACTTGGAATTTCGATCTATCTATGCTAATTGCATTTCATTGAAATTAATGTTGGCGCGTCCGCCTTCGAGCAGGGTCAACGCATTTATAACAAAATAGAAGCAGAAACAAAGGAGGCGGCGGAGGGTGGGGCACGGTTTATCTGTCTAAATGTTGCAAGACCATAAATTTCTGGCTGAGCCAAACAACAAAAGCTAAAATGCCAGACGCCGACTCTGCAATTCCTTGTTGTTTGCTCTTCTTTTTTTTTTTAGTTTTTGCTGTTGTTTTAATTGTATTATTTCGGTAGTTTCATCCGCGCAAACAACAAAAACATTTGACAATGTTTTCAATTTTATTTTTAAATGAATTCTTGTTCCTTTTAGTTATTTTGTTGTTTTTAGCATGACGCGACAATTTGTCTGTCTATTTTTACCGGGCTTTGTCTGTCTCTCGCTCTCGCTCTCCCTCTGTTTAGCTTGGTCCGAAAATTGTGTCCGACATTTCGGCTGCTGAACAAAATAACATTTTTTATATATGTATATATGTGTACATTTTACACCCCACAGCCCACAGTCTGCCCATAGTCGAAAAAAGCCACCTCAGAGATCATTCATCTGCAAGAAAAAGAAACAACAAATTTGTTTTTCGAGGCCTATATGAGATAGAGCCCCCGCTCTCTCTCTTTGGCAGACATAAAAATACATTTTTGCGGAATTTTATTTTGATTTTTTATGAGCAAAACAAGGAGAACAACAAATTGCCACTCTTTTATTTCTCTTTTCCAATTTGAAATTCAAATTTCAACATTCTCTCTGCTAGTTTGACTCTGGGCTTCTAGCACGTGGAATTTTATTTGGTGTGGCAAAGCCCTCGACTCTCCGGCTCCCCCTGCCGCCTGTCTGCAACTATTATCAGCAGACATATAGCTTTTTTTTTGCTTTTGTTTTATTTCTGATTCCATTTGTAATCGCTCATTGATTCAGAATTCCGAGTTTCCACTGCACGTGTGGGCCTGATTCGAATTGATTTCGATTCCATATCGATTCGTAATGGAACCAGACATTACAAATATATATTATATATGTGATGGGGGACACTATGACGCCATGGCGCGATTATGGATGGGTCTTTAGTGCTTTTGAGTCGGCGGCGCTTTGAAGGGATTTCCTTTCCCAGAAAATTATGATGGACTTTAATTGCTGTCTGAGCTCCCAGCCAACCTAAAACTAAAACTCATTTCCCGTCAGACAGAAAATAATCTTACGTAATATCAGGCGGAAGATAAATATTTGACCTACATATTCACAGTGACAGTGTGCGAATGCGAAAACATTCAAGCAGGAAGTTTCAGCAGGACACATACACTCTGACACACTAAAATTTTGCCTGCTTCACACGCGAAACGCAAATAAATCATTGATGAAGTCCCCACACAGACACACACTCACACCAAGGCTCAAACACACTCGCACACTCACTTGTGAGCAAATACTGGGGTAGCTCCAAGTCATGGGTTCGTGTCTGCTGGAAATGTAGGCCACAGGCAGCCAGTGGCCCCTAAGCTCAACTCAAGGGGCGGAACCAAGCCAAAAAATATGTATAGAAGCACTGAGAAAAATTATTAAGCCAAGCCCTGACTTGCATAGGAGACAATTTATCCTGTAATTCATAGAAAAAACTATTGAAATGCTATTTTGTATAGTACGCACAAAAACTATGGCCTACTTTTTGGCGTATGCTTCAAGCTAATACAAAAGAAGGTTTATATAAAAATTAAGTTTTTATCAAAGGTGCCCAAAAAAAATTTAAATACTTAAAAGCCACTGAAAGTTTATTTAAAACTTAGTTAAAAATATACATTTACAACTAATGTAAACCATAAAATATTTCTTTGCATACCTTAAGCCACTTTTGTCATTGATTTCAAAACCGTTTTCCATTTATAATAATATAAACAACAATTCGAACAAAAAAGCAGTTAATCTTAATTATTAAACTTGCCAGTAATCATGATGTGAAAATAGTAATATATCTCCCATTAATGCGACATAAAAATGAACAATTTGTGACACAAAAACCCTGTTCAAATGTATGAGTCAATAATTTTTTCTCTGTACTCGTACAGAGAAGAAACCCAAGAATGCTGCTTAGCTTTTCGGGGTCTGCCGATTGTCGAGACAAATTTCCAAGAAGCCAAGGAGTTTTTGCTGTTCTTGCTGCTTCCCCAGCTATCGCAGTATTGTGTGTGTGGCAGCAGCATAAAAATGCGGCTGCTGTCAAGTGTCTGGGACTCGGCTGCTGTTGCTGCTTCTGCTGCTGCACTCTCGGATCTGCTCCACTCGCTCCTCATGGCGCGATAGTCAGCTTCCGTTCGTTTCCTAGGCCCCAACTCGCATTTTATGAGCTTATCAGGTGGCCCCTCCCCCTGCTTCACCCCTTTAGGCGACCGGCATCCGCTGGTGTCTGTCTCAACCTCCTTCCCGTCGCCATTTGTATATATGTATGGCATATATAGCATATACTGACCACACACAAATCTTGCGGAGTATGTGGCTTGACGTGGCACAAGTCAGGGTCGCTCTGGGTAATCGGATACGCCTCTGCCCCCAGACATATTCCATTTCTTCTAGAATGGGATTTTTATATCAAGGGTATTCCCAGAAGGTTTTAGCTTGAGTAAAGCAAAGTTAAATTATTGTTTTGTTTTAACAAAGTTGAAAAGGTTATGTTTATGCTTACTTAAAAAGAAGAACTCTAAAAACTCTCTCGTAAGAAAAGCAAACGTTTCTGGAAAATCAATATCTGTAATAATTTTTAAAGAAAGATAAGCAGCAAGAGTTAGGATCAACTTGGGAATATTCTTATGAACATTTTTAGTTAAATTCTCGATAGCTTCACAAAAGCTCTTATAAATTTATTGCATACAACTTTTAAGATCAACTTGGGAATTTCCTTAAAGCTGCTAAGTAAAGTTCTTGAGAATTTCACAAAACTCTTGGGAATTTCCTCTATCAATATATGCTAATTTCACAACCAAAACTCACACATTTATACAACTAAAAATACGTAAAATTTGCTAGTTAAGAGTTATAATCAGCGAAATACAATTTGTTGATTATTCCAACGACTTATCTCGCCTGACAAATTTTGTGTCGATCTTGCTTCGGACTGACTTTCCATATTTGCAAATCATTGTAACGCCTACATTCGCAATCAAGTAGTATAAATGTTCATATATGTATATAAAGAGAGAGGGAGAGAGATTTAGAGAAAGAGAGAAAACATTTAATGTTTGATTTACAAACTTTAGTGAAATATTTGGAATTTATGATATAACCGTTGGAGCGACCCAGTTTTGTTACTCTCCTGTTTACCCATCATTCTCTAAGCCGCATAATTTCACTTTTTTAAAGAGCCTTTTTTTCATCGCTTAATCTGCTGCTGACTAATCTGACTTGTCTCCCGTTTTCCTCCCTATCTCTCCACTCTCAAGTCTCAATCTGAACTTTTCAGATGGACTCTTGAGACGTCCCCCCAAACAATCAGGCAAAGACCGCATGTCAATCGATTAGCGATTTCGCTGCCCGTCTGTCCGGTTCGGAAATATCATATTTTTTCACTTTGTAAATCGATTTTTGTTGTATTTCATTTTTGAATGAACAAAGCCCCGTGAAGCTGATAAGCTGAGGTGGGATTGTGTGTAGACTTTAGACAAAGAAAGCCCCCCAAAATTCCAGATATTTCGTATATATTTTTGTATATAGAAACTAACAGAAATTAGCATAATTAGAGACAACACACAACAACATCCCAACGCGATGAGGGGAGAAAATGTAGCGAGCGGCGTCTGGCGGGTATCAAAAAAGCTGACCGGAGAGCCAGAAGATAACGCCGGCCGTGGAGCAAAGAAACTCGGATCAAAAATATACAAAACTTCGCATATAATACAGATGTTTGTAGGAGAGTCTCGCCAACGAAAACAATGGAAAAAATACGACAAATGGCGAGAAGAAAAAAAACCAAACCAAAACCAAACGAAGCGAAGAAACAAAAAAAAAAAAAGTAGTAACAACAATCGGGAGAAACAGTAAAAACGAAACAAAATAAAACAACAAATTTCAGACTTCGACCCAGACAACCGACCGATTCCGATTGGAATGAACTGATGACTATATGCGAGTATGTGCGCTTGTTCCCAGTCGCTGTGTGTGTAAACTTGATTATGAACTCTAATGATTCGCTAGGCTGGCAGGGTATATAAAAATATGGGGGAATCTATGTCGCTGCGGGTATACCAGACTTTCCATTAAAGTATAACAATAATATTTGAATTTAAATGGAATTAAAGGCAGACAGACATAATCCTCACTGTCTACACGGCTATCTCGTCTGGCTGATGATGAGTAAATGCGACTTCAAAGAACTGGGGATCGACTGGGTCTACATTCTTCAGGGAACTAGGGATTCATTAAATCTATATGCTCAGAAATTTGTAAAACTGGGATTTCCCTTTTTTTTACACTCCAAAAATATTAACCAGCTCGTAGATTACAAATATTAGACTGTATATATGTATATTATAAAAAAAAATGGGTTTTCAAATTATTCTAAATTGTTCAAGGTTTAAAAAAAGCATTTACAAATTCTAGTTTTGAGTAAACACAATCCCTTAATAATTCTCAAACATTTTAAGTAGTACTTAAAGACCTTAACAATCTATTGAACAATTAAATTTGCACTTCTTTATGGTTAGCTATAAAACTAATTTTCTACAGTCAGTCTCTGTTTACTATTATTCCTTATTAGAAACAACATAACCCTTATATTATTTCGATTATTTTTGGGGGTCAGTCATAACCAGGCGCCAACACGTGATTATCTGGCGGATCATCACTTTTCTAGCGATTTCTTATCGAAGGAACTTGGATCCCGTCTCAATCAGTCGCCGCTCGGCTGCAGTGGGGGTGATTCCCGCCCCCCTTTGAACAACCAACCGCCACCTCCCCCTTTTCTGTGCTCCACTGCAGCACTAATAATGACCTTGGGGAATGTTGTCGCTTGGCATTCGTAGGTTGCTGTCCGCTCTCTAATCTCATGCTTGGTTGCTGTGCATAGTGTGCTGCGGTGGTGTTACTAGTGTTGCTGTGTGTGGTTGTGCACTCAGAAAAAATCATATATTGTACAGAAGCATACAAATTTAAATAAAACCTATAAAACTTTACTATTTCCTAACAAATTCTTATAGATTTTAAGATTGATTTTAAGTAATTGAAAGAAATAAGTTTATATTTGAAGGTGAGTTCCAAACCCTTTGATTTTTCTAAGCCATTAATTCAAATTTTGCGTTTTAAACACAGTTTCAAATGTAAATGTAATTAAAAGGTAAATATCTACAGTTGATTTTTTTGAAATGCAATTAATTTGTGTGTTAAAAAGAGGATTAATTGACCCAGTATTAAAAGACGAAATAAAAGTAACAGAAATTTATTGCAAATTCCACCAAAGTAATTTGCACTACTTCCAATTTTTCGCAGTGCTGTGCTGCTGCTGCTGCTGCTCTACTGCCGTTAGTGGTGGCGGTCATGTGGGTGGCGCGGGAAGTGTTGTTGACGTCGATGCCCGAACAGGTGCTCAAGTCCATGGGTACCACGGGTATCTCTGTCTGTATTGTGAGCCCGCCCCGGTTTTTGTGTGTTGGGGTCTTTCATACAAAAAACGTTCCACTGATAAGACCGGCTGTCGCCTTACCTCCGGACCTTCCTCCCTGCGCCGCCGCCGCTTCCAGAAGCCAAAGAAGCGACGCAGAAGTAGAAGCAGAAGCGAGTAGAAGAACCAGACCAGACCAGACGCTTGATAAGCGGCCATGGGACGTATGAGCGATATATAAACATATATTTATATACTTTATAAACACATATATGGCAAAAACAAAAGACCTTGATTTGGTCCTACCTATGTGTATGTGTGTGTCGTCAGCTCCTTAATTAGCTTTCGATTAATTTAGTGGTCAATCGAGCTGCTGCTTCGTGATTTTCTTATGAACTTTTAATTAAGAATTGCATATTATTTTATTTAAGCAAAAATATCTTTGTTTGCTTATTTGTTGCGGAAAAATATTTGGTTGGATCGTTGGACTTAACAAAAAAGAATAACCATTTTAATGGCCAGTCGTAAAGATGCTACGGAATGTGCAGGCAGGCCAAGCAATAGTTGGCGAAAAAGTGAGTCAAACTTTCCGTGGCAGCATACAAGGCGTATGCGTAACATTCTTATGCTCAACAGAAGGGAAGGGGTCGAGGAAGGGGAAGTGGGGGATTGGGGAAACCAAGGTGGGAGGTGGCCAGGTGTATTCGTAAAGGTAAACCAAAGACGACAAAACAACGAGAACTCTTCTACTTTTACGTGCGCGAGTGTGGGAATTCCGACAGTTGTGGGGGAAATAATAGAAGCACATGTGGGGGTTTTAATATTAAAATAATAAAATATTAGGAATAAATGCAATAAATACAAGAAATATTATATTCAAACTTTAAGCTTTTCACATTAATTTTATATATTTTTCTATAAGATATGATCTGGATTCACTAATAAATAGTAAACCTAATATAAAAAACCTACTTTAAATTGTTTCCATATTTGTTTATAGAATCAAAACATTAATAAAGCTTTGTAAAATGTATTTGAATTTGTTTAATTCCTTACCTAGATAATAATGAAAAAAAATACACATGCTTAAGCATATTTTTCAATATATTTTAAGCCCGCTTCTATTCCTCTAACCAGCTCTGTGCTTAAAAAAGTGGAGAGGAAAAAAGCTGAGACTGAGTGTGCTGGGTGTGTGTGTGTTGTGTGACTGTGTATGAGCGGCATAGCCAAGAGGCAATAGCTATAGCAATAGCAAAAACATAGCAGCAATGGCAAAGTAAAAGGAAAAAGGAACGGGGCAAGAGCAAGAGCAGCAGAGGCACAAGCGGCAAAAAGCTGATGAAGAGCTGGGCTTACGCATGGGTTCATTGAACGGAAGTGATTTGCCTACTGCTGTGCGACAGAGAGGGAGGGAATATACAGAAAGAGATAGAGAGAGAGAGGGAGAGAGAGTGGGCTGCCACACGCGACTTTGACTTGGTTTTGTTCGGTGGGTTCCTCTATTCTATCAAAAACTCCACTACGGCCTTTGTCTCGTAGGCCAAAGCGAGACTGAAAAACCCTGTGGCTCCGATAGAGCAGAAGAGATAAAGGTCTTCTGGGAAGTTCTTAGCTTTTTCGTTCTCCGTTTCCCAGCCCCAAAACCCGACTTTAAGCGATTTTATCAAAGGCAATCTTCCAAGCCATTTGGGCTTCAGGTGAGAAAATCTCGAACTCATTGGTGTCTTTCTAATTAAGGTAGGTAGGTAGTTGTTTATTTATCAGAAAAATGTGCTGCCTTTATTTACGAGGCTTATGTAATAGAAAACTGTTTATAAACAAAGGGAAGGGGCAGCCTTTGATGAACAAAAATAGCTGAAGTCTGCGAAATGTAACTTTTGTAACCTTTACTCTTTGAAAACGTAAATAACAGTATTTAAAAATGTGTTTAAAAAGATTTTTAAAGCGCAGATACATTTTGTGTATAGTATAAACGGTATTACATGCAAAAAAAAGAAATAAATGTTTGTGTTTTAGGTTTCAAAGATGAATATATCTAAGAAGAAGACTTCAAAAATCATATCAAAGCCACATAATTTTTATAATTTTTATAGTATTTAAAGTATTTTGAAAACATCAAGATAAATATTTAATTTAAATGTGTAATCCCCTTTCATTAAGCCCATTTAATTTTGTTTAAAATATGACTTAAAATAATTCCACATTTCCATTTCACAATTAAATTTTTCGCTGTTTTTTAAAGCCTCTAAAGTCCGCCAAAGACACACCCCAAAACCTACAAATAAATAAGTATATGTTTGTTAGATATTTCTTCGTTTTTTATTTTTTTGCATTCTCTACCTCCCGCGGCTAATTTATTACAAGATTGTTTATGACAGCCACAAAAAATATTAAAGGGTTTTAAAAGCATTCAAAAATGCTTTAAAACAAATGTTTTATTTTTGTTTCAATACTTTTTATTCCCATTTTTTTTTGTTGTTTTAATATTTTCTATATAGAATAGATATGGAATATGACGAGAAGGGGGCTGTGGGAATATCGTCTGGTGCGGACTAGTAAAAAATACCAGAGCTGATTTCCAAATTTATTGCATTTCTGTGGACAGTGGACATTTCTGACTGGACTGTCTGTCTCTCTTTTTTCTGAACGAATCTTTATTGTTTTTTGTGCGGCGTCGAGTGTGTGTGTGTTGGACAGGAAGTCGCCGGAATGCGATTTATAGAGGGTATATTTCAGAGGAACATGAAGAGCACATAATTAGATAGCGCCCACCAGAGATTTGGTCACTATAAATATATTTTCTAATATTTTAAATTTATTTTCAATTATTTTAAACTGATTTTCACTTGTTTTCTTAGCTCACCTTTATTATTTGATGTTTATTTCGCTGTATTTTTGATTTGTTTACGCTGAATTTGGCTTAACTATATCCGTTTAAGATTAGAATTAGAATTGATTTAGGAATTCCGCTATCTTAAGGGCTCTGTGTGCGTTTTGGCATAAATTTCCTAAATTTTTTTTAAACTTTCGGCATTTTTTTGCGGCACTTTCTAGGCGACACTTTTATTTAATTATTTCTTTTTTATTCTTTTTGAATTTATCTAATCAACACTATATACATGGCTTTTATTATTATAATTATTATATTGGAAGTGTGGTATTTTAAGCTGTTGTTATTTGGATAATTTTTTCTTAACTTTTTGCATTGGTTTCTTTTTGTTTTTTCTATTTTTTGGTTGTTTATTTCCGTTGTTGATGTTGTTGTTATTTGCTGTTGTTGATTTTTGCGGCGATTAGGAATGCTTTTGAATATAACAGGAACGCTGGCTATGTATTGTTGTGTGTTGGTTTATTTATTTACTGCTATTTATTTACTGCTTTCGCTTCACATTTATTTTGTTGCAGGTTGCTGTTTTTATTATTCTCGATTTGTGGGTAATCCAGTACGGTATTTATTTATTTATTTATTAACGAACGACGAAACGCACGCAACTCGGCAGCTCGGCGATCGAAAACAATTTGAATTTTGAATTTGGCGGACGTTGAATTTGAGTTTTTCTCGATGTTGTTAACAGCGGGAACGGCTGGTGTTCCACTGTTATTGCCAGAAGAGAGCGAGCTGGAACGCAACGCAAATGAAACGAGGCACAGCTTTCGAGTGTTTTTTGTTAAATATTTTATTATAGTTTTTGTATTATTTTTAATAATTATCGGCTGGCGAAATGCGGCTCAAAACAATTGTGTTGTGCACATACACACACATTTTCAAGTATCTCGCACTCACTTACACACACAGACGCTTCCTTGGCCCGAAGTATGCCAGCACAACAATAACAATTCTGCGGCGTCTGCCATGACGTAACGCTGCCCCATTGTTTTTATTGTTTTTGCTCTTTTATTTATTTAGTTTGATTGATTTGATTTGGAATAAACTAAGGCACACACACACTTAAGCTTTCGGCTGTATTTATTGATATTTTTGAGGCTCGAAGCACACACGTCCGCAGCGTCGGAGACTTTTTTTATTTTTGATTGCGAGCAGTGCTGCCAGGGGATGACCGCCCGTGAAGGCTGAGCAAAAATAAGGTAAAAATTAAAAATATATTCTCTGGGGGAAGAAGCTACGACCAAATGCATTAATTATTGTGTTCTCAAAATTGTAATTCTATTAAATTGATTGTTAATCCTTTGGGTTTGTTAATTTCCTCGTCAGATTAATATTTTTGTTTCAGTTAATTAGCCTGACACATTTTTAAAGCCAGCTCCAGCCTGACATAAGCCAAACTGGCAACACTGATTTTGAGAGCCGAGAGAGTCCCGCTTTCTTAACAGAGCCATTTGTGCTGTTAAAACGCAATGGTGAGCAAGTGAGAGGAGCGCAAACTTTAGAGAGAGAGGCAGAGAGAGTAGAGCGCCAGAAACAGTGGAAACGAAACGGGCCACGAGCGGGAAAGGGGGAGACAGCTGTTAATGTTAACAGAGAGAGAGCCCAAAACTTAACTGGCAAATTGCAATTTTATTACTTTGTCGTCATGCATTTAAAATTAATTTAAAGTTTAAAATTTGTCTTCTTTCTTAGAGTGATATCATTGCTCAAGGTAGATGTTTTATATTTTTTTGGCGCAAACAAGTTATCAGCCACAAATTACAGTTAAAACTTAATTACTTTCAAGGTTAATTATTTTACTTAATTTTTGTATTGATTAACTTAAATTTTTATCTGTTTTACTTCGAAATCTTTTACTTTACTCATTTATCTTTTACTGTTTACAAGTTAAAAATTTTTTCCTTTTTAAATTTATGTCTAATAATTGTCCTATATTTGTATAATAATATCTATTATATGTATACATTTACCTATTTAAATACTACAATTAACTTTAATATATGTATATTTTTTGTATTCTGCTTAATTTATACTTTTTTAAGCCTTTTATGACTACTATCTCTGCGCATTTTCTCCCCTACTCCACTTTGCCAGCGCTCTTATTTGGTTTTTAATGCCAGCTAATAAATATTTATTTTTTCTTTGTGCCTGGTGTTTTGTACTATTTCTTTTTTCTTTCTTTTTTATTTGTGAATTTCGGTTAGCTCATTGTCACTCGATTTTTTGCGGTTTTTCTGTTTGCCGACGACTTGAGCCGCCGTCCAAAGTCCAAGAAATTATATTGTCAGACGGCCGCTTGTGGGTGGAAGGGGTGGTGTTTTAAGCAGGGGGAGCAGTCGGCCGACAACCGCACGTTAATTAAATTTATTTATGCAGCTTTATTTTGACTTTATTTAATTTTTTGTTTGGTTTTATTTTTAATGATATGATTCACATGTGGCATTCTTTTGATGATACGCGAATTGGGGTTTTTTTAGTGGGTCCTGAGTACCCAGGGACTGTGGGTATGCTCGAATGATTGGACATCAGTAATGATTTAATAGGCTGTTTAAACAATTTAAGATAATTTTCTTACAGATTATTTGGTTTCTTAAATCATATTTAATCATATTAAATCATATTAAATCATGATTAATCATATTTTTTTAATAATAAATTTCTTTTATGCTGTAAAAATTTAATTACAATTTAATGTTTGTATACTTTTAGACGTATTTCTTTTGGAAATATTTTAATTATAATGTTCTATTATTCTGTGCATGTAAGATATTAAACATTAAATTGCCACATATTATCAATTTTGTTCGCACTCGTATTCTTCTCAAATGGAGGGAGTGATAGAGTTCGAGACCCAGACGGGATTAGAAAAATTTGTATTTAATTTAATTTATTTTTTTAATTCCTGCAGCATTTCCCGAACCTTTTTTTGTTTAAGAAAGTAAGTTATTAGAATCAATCTACATATACTTTCAATAAAAAATATCTTCAGATTTATCGAACATCCTTCTACACAATCTCAATATTAATATGTACTTACGATTCCTAATTACAATTTGTTTTTCTTCTGCTTATTTATTTATAAAATATTTAATTCGGCTATAGGGTATCTCTCAGGTCAAATACCTATGCAGATTTCACAATTTTCTTTGCCAGACACTTGGTACTTTTGTTTTAAAATAGAAACTTCAAATGTATTAGCATGTCTACGGATTTGCTATTTTGTTGCTGGCTGGCTGGCTGGCTAGCTGGCTAGCCGGTTGTTGTTAATCGAATGTGTTGTGTCGGCTGTGACCCCCCTCCGCCCCGTTTAATCCGCGCGCGCGCCCCTGTAACTACAGCACCCCCGCTGCGCACTTTGCTGCCATCCGACATCCGGACGGGCAACAGTCGACAGCCGACGACGGCAACAATTGAGACAACTTATCATGAAGTGCTAATTAACATTGTCTGGCCGGGTCTCTCACGTATGCCGATGTCTGGCGACCTACCTGCGGTTACCAAGAGCCCCTCCTGCGCCCGTCCATGCACCACCTCTAACCCGCCCAAGCGAAGGCGAAAAAAAGCCGCAATTCACCCAAAACTGGCACTTGGTCGCGTCTCTCCCGTCTGTGTTTGCTTTTTTTTTTGCATACAAAGAAATAGCAATTTTTTTGAATACCCTAAAAGGGTATTAATGCCTTTGATCAGGGGTTTGCAGCAACAGACGTGTCGATCTAGATAATGCAGTTTTTTTACCCGATTTATTTGTTTAACTTTGAAGCAATAGTCTCCAAACATTTCAAATTGTTTTAAATATATAGAAAAGAGTTGAGGTTTTAATGTTTACAGAATTAGTAAACTATATGTATCTTATAGCAAGCCTTTCAAAAATAGGGTATTTTCTGCTGAGTTTTGAAAAAAAGTTTACAACTATTGCCTGCATAAATTGACCCAGAACTTTGGCAATAATTTTCAGGGTATCGGGGTATCGGCCATCTGAACTTAGTAGCCACCTTTCTTGTTATTTTTTCTGTGTGTTTTTTTTATACTTTATGGTACACTGAATATTGCCAAAAAGTTGTGGGGAAATACAACAAAAATTACTGTGTACACATACGTCGAGACGGAACATTTTGTTTATGTTGATAATCTAATATGTGCTGACGTATTTCGTTATTTTGTTCTCTTTTTTTCTATTGGGAAGAAGATGAATTCTGGGTCTGCAGGTTGATTTTTTTTTTTGGCGGCTTCTCTTAGCCACCTGGCCAAGGGAATCGATCGAACGATCGATTGGTTCAATCGATGGCGATCAAGTGATCGTGCCAAGGCTGTGAGCTGTCTGTCTGCATTTATAAATAAATTGTGGCAATTAAATAAATAAAATAGATGCATATGCATGCATTTTTAATTGTCAGTGTGAAAGCGTTGCACGTGTCGTATACGTAATACGTAGTACTAGAGTCAGCCTTTACACCATTACCTCATCCCACCGAAAGTGATTAAACTTTGCCTTGGCGGGGGGCTATGGCAAATATGGGGTTTTTTCATTGGTAAACCATGCTAGGTGTCTGGCATTGGAAATATTTAATTACATTTTAATCTAAGCACTGTGAAAATGTATATAGAAAATATTAATAAGATATTGTTGTTGGAGAAAATTGATTTAGTAATTTTAGTTATACATTTTTAATAATTTAAATATTCATCCAAATAAAGAAGTTAATGGTTCACTTAAATAGATTAATTTAAGCTTCTTATTGATTTGCATGCATTTATTGATTTTTGAATTTGAATTTATGAATTTATAAAATTATTGTAGAATTGGAAGGATCGTTGGAAATTATAAGGTTTTACCACAATGTTTTAAGTTTCAGATATGTATTATTTCATTAAAAAATCGAACTTAAAATCATTATTTACAGTCGCTGATGATTTACTCAAATGATTTTTTTATGTATTAAGGACTTTCTTACCTTAAAATTCATTAAAACTTTTTTAAATGTAATTATATATATACATATATATTTTTATATATAATTTTTGTGGTTTATAGTGATATTAATAATATTTAATTATCAAAATCATTTTAAATCATAATTTGTTATCCGTTTTTTTATTTACGAATGTATCCTTTCGGTATTTTGACTTCTAGTGAGTCTTTTTTTTTTTTTTACAAAATATTGTTATTATATATTTGGTACACCAATTTTATTAATTAAATTTAGGCTTGTCAGAAATAATTACTATTAGTTTTAAGCACTCATTGAACCAGCTAATTATTTACCAACAATCACTCTAAGGTGTCTTTTTACCGCTTATCAATTAAGTGAGCTCGGGGGAAACTAAGAGAAGCACCTTGATTTCCGTAGCCTTTATATAGGCTACAACCCATCGGAGGTGCTAGAGTGTTAGTCATTGGACTTTTGCTATTGTTGCTGTTACTGCTGCTGCTGATGCTGCTGCGAAGCTGTGCACTATCTGTCTTGACTCATTGTTGCCGCTGGCAGAGCGACACCGATTGCCACCGCTTCTGCTCCTGATTCTGCTCCCGATTCTGCTGCTGATTCCTCAGTTCGTGTGATAAGC
>VNJT01011761.1:0-14057 GCA_008042655.1 Drosophila burlai | reverse complement strand
TCATGTGTGTTGGTTGGTTTGCCTGTAATGTTGGCATATCCTGCCTGGCCTAAAGCCCCATCCTTTTACTGTCCTGTCCGTTTGCTCCTCTCCGGATGTTGGCCTTAGGTAGACAACGACGACGACGACCAGGGAAGAGCTTCTTCTACTTCAAGATGCAATTAGGGCGAGGAGAAAGTTTCGTTTGTTGGAAAAGGAAATTTACCATTAAGTTGAGGCCAAGGCTTTAACATATCCTTTACAACAACTAGAGAAAAGCTAAGAATCTTACTTGAAATAATCTTAATGCTGCACATCAATTCCCTAAGAATCATTAAGTTTTTTTGAAATATGTAGCAGTGGAATAAGGCTATTAATCCCTTGAAAGGCAACCTATGTGTTATAAAACCTATATTTTAACTAACATTTATTCATACTTATTGTTTTTAAAACTAAATTTCTGACAGCTGTATTTATTCAAACTTTTTAATTTAAAACGAATCTGTAATTGCTCTTCCCAGAACACTATTCATCATCCTTTCAAGCTGGTCAAAGCTATATTAAACTCTAAATTAAATTTCCTTCCCTCCCAAAACACTCCCTTCACTTCACTTCACTTGACTTCCTTTCGTTTGGGCCATAACTTCTATGTGGCCCTCCAATCCAATTAACAATCAGTTGTCTGGCTGGCACTTCAGCCTCATATGTGGCCCAACTTTAATTGCACGTTTCCCTCATTTATCCTGCGAATGAACTTCATAATTTATTGCAATCGTGTTATCCCGCAACTGACCTCTCCTTTCTCCTCCTTCCCAGCCCAAGAAAAGCGTCGGGGCGACTATGAAAACTTTGTTTTGACCCGTAAACTGGATGGGAAACTATCTTTTTTGTGTCTGCAGACGGAACTGAAAACTGAACTGAACAGAAGATCCCAAAGAATAACCGGGCACAAGCAGCAGAAACTTCTCAAGCAATTATAAAATGCAAACCAAAAGTGGAAGTTCCAAGTCACCGCAGTTGTAAAATGTAAGAAACCAAAAAAAGTTGGGCCCTATTTTTCGCATACAAAAATACCCTGTAATCGAGAAAGATGGAAAATTGCATGATGAGAAAATGTGAGGGTTTAACAACATTTAATTTGATATTAGTGATATTTTAATTTAGTTTAAAATATTTTATTTGATATTAAATTTTTCATAGAAAAATCTTCTAGACCTATTTTAGAAATCTCTCCTTAAAATTCTTATTAGAAATCTCTCTCTTTCTCACTCTCTCTCTCTTAAATCTAGTTAAGAAATCTAGCCTTAAGTCTGTTTTACCGATCTCTCCCTAAATCTCTTTTAGATTTCTCTCCCTTACTCTCTTAAAATCTTAAATCTTTAAATCTTACAATTCTTAAAATCTCTCCCTAAGTCTATTTTTCAAATCTTTCCTTAAATATCTTTTTAAAATCTCTCATTAAATGTCTTTTCAAAAATCTCTCTTTACTTTTTGCTAAGATCTCTCCTTAGAATTCTTTTACAATTCTCTCCCTCTTAAATTTTTGTAACAATTCTCTCATTAAATCATTGTTTAGATATAATTAAATATAATATTTCTGTTAACTCTCTTTTAGAACTGTCACATTTCTTTGAAGAGATTTTTTTATGGTATCGTTTTAAGAGGTCTAGAACACGTGAAGAAAGTTCTTGTGAAACCTCTTAGATAGAATTTATTACTACACATTTGAAAAACCCAGAGATATCCAGCATTAAAATCTAGTTCGAAGACTGGCACAAAAATGGAGCCGGATTCAAGTACGTGAAGTCACGTAATCGGGAGTCAGCCGGGGACGTAACGGAACGGGATGTCTTGCGGCCGGATAGGTGCAAACGAGGACTGAGGAAATGCAGTGAAAGTGCCGACAGCGGAAAACGGGGCGTGACCGCTATCCTATGCTATCCATTTGCTATCCTTTCAAAGCACACATAGTGCAGCACATATAGCCGATTCCATTTCAGGATTTCAACGATTTCAAACGTGTATTTATGCAGGCGATGACATCAGTGGGAATTCGCACAAAAGGCGACCCAAAGGGGGGTCGACCACGACATGTGATACTCGACAGTAGGCAGTAGCAGCAGCAGCAGAGGAGTTTCCCAGGGAGCTTGGGAGTGAAGGGAAGTAGTACACTGCGCAATGGAGCTAACGGACGCATAACTCAATCCGCATGGAATTTTTATTCCCGCAGCGGTGGCATCCACAATAAATCTGCATTAGACTAGCCGTCGCAGGACTGCATGCAGCACACCAGACCGGGAATATCCGTCGCACCCCTTTCGACGAGCGCCCCTGGCTTTTGGCTCAAGGCCAGCAAATGCAGCCACGCACTGCAGCAAAAACAAAAAAAATTGGATATATATATGAAAAGGAAATTTGGGCAAAAGGGGATTCACACAGAGTGGAAGTTGGCCACAATACAAAGCTAAACACTTGCTCTCTCCTGTCCGCTTAAACCCCCTGTCCCCCTTGCCCAATGTGTGGTGACATTGTCTACAACAACGAACATGACAGGAGCCAGGGGGGAGCAGGTACTAGTCAGTGGTGGCGACCACACACACCAAAAAAGGGGGTTTTGTGGGGATATCTCCCATGTGACACACATTTCCCAAGCGAAACGCGAACGAAAAACCCGCAGCAGGAAACAGGAAAACGCTTAATGGCAGCTTTGAGCTACTGGGTTCTCAAATACAAACTAGTTCTTTTCGGTTTTAAGATTACAATTTAAAAAACAGCTGTAGATAAAAGTGTTCAGTTACCTTATTTAATATAAATTATTTTTTCAATCATCTAAAAACATTTCAGATTGCCATCCACTATTTATTCAATAAGCAAAATAATCAAACACTCAATTCTTATCATAATTTCCCTATTAGCTCTGCTAATAATAATATTATTTTGGCCCATAAGCCAACCCCCAGCTGCTGCTTATCTAAAAACAAATTAACTAGTTCACCGGGTGAACTGGAATGGGTGTAACACTCGTGGCCCACAACTGCATTTCCGCATTCCTTGGCCTCTTCACCCAACCCAAGATTTTTTGCCAGCTAAGCAGCAAGCTGCTGCACTTTTTCAAACTCCCCCGTAGGCGGGGATTGCCCACTTTTGAAAAGTTTCTTGCAATTTTCCAGTGAATTTAAACGTTATCTACGTCCGCCACCCCGCGCCACTATCTCCTCCTGGAGCGATTAGATAAACGACGCTAATGAAGATTGCCAGGTGAAGCAAATCAAGGTTGACCATCCTCCATCCAACTCCCCCGCCCTGCGATCCATCACATTCCGAGTGGGTGCGATAAGCCTTAACGTGATTGCCCCCACTGTGTGCTCCACAATTGTTTGTCAGGGAGATCCAGAATGCACTTACACTTGAAGAAAAATATTAGCCAGGGGGTTAGGTTAGGGAGTTATTTAAGGGATCCTTATATAACATTTTAAGGAAGGATCATTAAAGTTATAGTAATTTCAAGGGTTGGTTTCTAAATACCCGGTTAAAATTTATCGATTGGATAAGCTGACAGATTAGTGTAAATTGAATATACGAAATTATATTTAAATATTAACTTATTCAACTGGATAATACATTAAAAAAAGTCTTAAGTTTACAGTCAGTTTAACAGTCAGTTTAACTGATAAGTTTGACTGTAAGTTTGACTGTTAAATTAAATTGGCAATTAAGAAAGTAAAAATAAATGGCCCTAAAATAGGTCTTTGTAAGGTGTTGTTTCTGAAAGCCTTGTTAATATTTATCGATTCGATAAACTGACAGTTAAATAAAGTATGTACATACATATATGATTTAAAGTTATACTGGCAATTAAGAAAGTAAAAAGAAATAATCCTCAAATAAGTCTTTGTTAGGTGTATGGTAGTTTCAGAAAGCCCTGTTAATATTTATCGATTTGATAAACTGTCAGTTAAATAAATTTAATGTTAAATGGGAGATTTAAACCAATACAAAAATATAAGTATTTCGAAAAATTTGAAAGTTTAAATAGTTTTAGTCTCGGATTGTGGAGAAATGTATTTTTAACGACTTTTTAAACTCTCTCAACAGCAGTTTTTCCAAGTGCAACGGTTTTATAGAAAGCGGTTTAGGGGCTAAAAGGGGGGTTAAAACTATAGTTAAACTTACGCCTCGCAGTAGGGCATTTTGTTGTAGCCCTTGTAGGTTTTCATATTGAGCGCCATGCCGCATTCTGTGCATTTGAAACACGTTTTGTGCCATGTCTGAAACGAAAGAGAGGAGGAGAAAACGTTGAATTACAAAATAGAGAATCACAGAAAATTGTTGAGAATGCAATATTATTATTGCTATTTGTTGTTGGTGCTGGTGTCGTTGCTTTTGCTTCTGCTTTTGCCTCTGCTCTTTGCTGCTTGCTTGTTAGCCAAATTGGCGCAATGCAACCGAAAACTTTGGGCCAAGCCAAGCATAAGAAGCGTTGCGCTTTCAAAGTTTTTTTTTTTGTATATTATTATACTTAGCAGATCCGTTAACTAGCAATTTATGCGTATATATTTTCTCCAAAATTAATTGGTGAGTAGCGGAAAAAATATGAGAAAGGTAAGGTAAGTGGTTTAGAAATTTAACAAAGAATGAGCTTGTATAGAAATCAACTCTTAAAAGTTTCCTCTTTTCCTTGAGAAACTATCAATTATTCCGAGAAAGATTATGCTTCTTAGTCTTATCAAATAATCCTAGATTTAGTTAGATAAAGCAGATTTATATAGTTTTTCTGAAATCATAAGCTTTTTGGGTTGACAAATACCAGAAGCCTCAAGTATTCCGCAAACTGGCAAAGTTATTTCCGCATATCTCAGGCCCCCAAACTAAACGGCGGGATGAGTGCGAAGAATACGCAGATATCTTAGTTAGTACCGTTCAGTTTGAGATAACTGGTTAGATAAGCCGACGACTAAGCCAGACGGCAGATGAGAGCCAGAGAGCCAGACAAACAGACTTGGAAAATGTTGCGTGATTTGTGGTGACTTGGCAGCAGCAGCAGCAGCAGCAGAAGTTGCAGTAGGAACACTTCCTCCACTGATGCCTTCTGATGGAAGTTGTTATGATAGCTCTAGACTTGAATGTGTTTGTTGTTTCTTTCGCCTGCAACGCGTTATGCAAATTTTTTCATAGAGAAAAAAAAAGAACAGGAAAAAATATGCGAAAACCGCAATGGAACCCCAGCATCTCACACACTACTCCTCATCTCCAGTCACATCCAGGGAGTTGGAAGTTGGGAGTTCGGAGTATGGAGCATGGAGTTGTCAGACATTCAGTTGGGTTGCCTTGACGTGGAGGTCAACAAACGATTAACTTGCCTGCGGATTAGCAAGCAACAAAAAAAAGAGGACCATTTACTCGTTCAGAGAGAGAGAAATGGCTGGATGGGAGTACGAAATATTTCCTAATTGGTTTTCAACGCAGCAGCAGTGCCACCAGCAGCAGTTACTGGAAGCTGGCAAAAGTGTTGGCCAAATACAACATGAAAACCCGTTTAAACAACAATTAAAAGTGTAGACACACAAAAAAAAAAAAATACGATAGTTAATTGTTTGATGGAAGCCATGGGGGAAAAACAACACAAAAAAAACGCACCGAAAAGAAATAAAATAAACTAAAAGCGACGCCACATTCCGTGGCCCGAAGAGAAAAGCTGAAAGCGAAACAATCTGTGACCCCCACTGAACTGAAACTGAAATAAATCATCGGATTTTTCTCTTCTGACCTCACTTTTGAATCTGGGGCTTAAGCAAATGACTTTCCAGCTCAGGGCGCATGCGTAACAGGGGCAGACAGAGTTTGGCGGCAGGCCAGGGGGCGAAATTACGACTAATTGAAGAAATGCCGTTGCAAATTTCCCTAATTTATGATTTCTTATACAGGCTTGGTATTCGTATAATTATTAAGAGGCCACCAAAAATGTGGCAAGAGGGGCATATCTATCCCCATGAATAATAGACTTTATCAAAAGCAAACTAAATCAGTTTGTCTGTGTTCATTCGGATGTTCATTTGAAGGTTCATTCGGATGTTCATTTGGAGGTTCGTTCCGATGTTCATTTGGAGGTTCATTTGGATGTTCATCAAGATGTTCTTTAAGAAGTTCATTCGGATGTTCATTTGGTCTACGATAAATTGTTTAAGGTTCCTACAAATCAAGTATATTATTAAATTTTAGCCACTTTTTCTCACATACACAAAATTCATAAAAAATAGATTTTAATTGCTGAAGCTTTGAAATTCTGTAGAAAGTAAATCAATTTGAACGATCAAAGACCTTGAAACCGCCAACATATCTCTGTTATCTCAAAAATATACATACATATGAAGCTTATGTCCTATCTGTTGACATCTGAAGTACTGAATGTTTATGACTTTATTTCTGTAGTGCAGCTTTATTTGAATTTTGTTATTTGATAACAGTGACTTATGATTAAATATTTAATTTTAAATACATTTTCTTATCTCTTATGATCAATAAATACCCCATAAAATATGCACATAAGCCAAGAATTCGAAGAAATCAAGAGTATTTAAATAAAAGTGTTCAGATTACTAATGTTTATGACTGTATTTCCGTTGTGCAGCTTTATTTAATTTTGTTATTTGATAACAGTGACTTATGGATACAAATTTAATTTTAAATAAATTTTCTTATCTTTTATGATCAATAAATAGCACATGAAATTTGCTCATTAGCCAGAAATTCGTAGAAATCAAATAAATATGTTCAGATTACTAAGAATTGCCATTAGAATAAACAATTTTACTTAAAAAAATACTAGTATACCGCTTAAGATATTTTTAATTCAGGAAAATTTTAATCTTAATTTTCTTAAGAGTACATATTTAACATTTATATATTTTCTGACATGATTTTTGAACCTGCTTGACCAGACGAAATTTTCAATTTCAGTTTCACTTTCGCAACGAAATGCAGTCGAGTTTGTTGTGATTGTTGGATGTGCATGTGCATATGTAGCTTATATATATATGCGTATATATATCTAAATGCATGTGGTGAGGTAATCTGTCTGTCTGTCTGTCTGCTGGTCAACAACGGTTGACGGTTCGTCTCCCTCAAAGCAACGAACAACAAACTGCCTTCAGTTTCAATTTTCTATGCTCGCTTTAACCCAGTTTTTCACTTTTTCCCCCCTCTGACTTTTGTCTCGCTTCTCGTCTTGATTTTCAATTTGCGGCTCAATTTTCAAAAAAGTTAAACGTTTCCTCTTGTACTTTTCATTTTGTTTCGTTTTATTGCTCGGTTATTTTTTGTCAACCACGACGGGGACGGCGACGAGGTGTTAAATTTGCCTTCGAATTTGCACGCTTTCAACGTATTTTTTCGCCGATAAAAACAATTGGCATGAGCCACGAAATGGCCAGAAAACACAACCAGGGGACGGGAATAGGGGCAGCAGGAGAATCTCGGATTACCACGGCGAACCGAAACGAAGCCAACACACAAATGACAAATGAGGGCAATGAGCAGGCAACAACAAAGGCTAAGGAAACACAAAACAAAAAGTAAAATAAAAACAAAAATAAATAAAATTAACAATACAAAAAAACAAAGACTTGAAGTGTCACAGCGATTTCTTCAAATTTGCATAAGGAACTCAAAAGTGGAGCAGTGGGAAATGGGAGCAGATACATTACATTTGCTGCTAATACAATTTGGGCAATGACTTTTAGCTCCTCTTCTACCTCTTTTGAGGTTTCTTTTTTTCCCCCAAATTCTCAGCTTTAATTTTATTAAATTTTACATGTAGACTTAGTCTTCAAATCAAGTTTAAGCACCTTAAATTTCTTACAAAACCTTTAGCTTGAAATCCTATTGAAATCTTTACTTTGTGTGCAATATTTTTCCTTTAAGAAAATAAAAGAGTTTGCCAAGCAATTGTTTACGCAACAAACTGGTATTATTACACTCTCATATAAAAACAAATAAATGGTAAATAATATTAATAAAATGTCAAAGCTTATAATAAATTTATACAAATTATTGAAATATACATAAAAAGCTTATTTTTATGTAATATATAATTGCTTGTCTTTCAGTTTTATTTATTTCAAATTGATAGTAAGAACCAGACTTTTTTACTACCTTTAAAACGTGTCGTTTGAGAGTGTATTAGCCATAAATCCTCGCTATTTCCTCACTTTTTACATTCTTTACTAGCTGCCAGTTAAGTTTTGAGTATGCCACTTTCTCGAGAGTATTCCAAAAGCGAATTGTCAAAACTTTTTCGGACAATAAACACTTCAAATGCCAAACGGCAAAAGGCAAACACGAGCCAGACACGAGTGCAAACTGAAATCCAGATTCGCATTGTTGTTCCGTTGTTGTTCTTTTGGCAGCTCTACAGTGCTTCAGAGAGCTCCAGCTGGCTGGACCTCAGCTTCGGCCTTTGTTGTGCCTTTTTTCTGGATTTTTGGTTTTTGTTCGTCGGTCACCAGAAAAAGCAGTTAAACAATTCTATGCCCATTCAGCGGGAGAGAACGATATTGCCCCTTTGTCCATTGGCCATTCCAGAGAGTGTTGTGTTTGCCTCATTTTTTCCTAAAGCACAAATTAAAGATCGACGGCGGGATGAGAAGCTGAATGCAGCGCTTAAAATGCTGTTATTTATGCTAGTATATAGCCGGGTACCGTTATGAGCCATCAACGGAATGAAGTCCAAGAAGTAGAACTCTTCCTCCCTCCCCCCAGAACAACTTTACATAAGATATTAATCATGATTTAGAGTCAAGTCTCTCCAGCTCCTCTAGCAACGTATTTTAATCAAAACAACAGCCAGAGAGAGAGAAACCATCAAAGTGGAGAAAATAACAAGCAATAGTCTGGTGGCGGAGTTGTTATCATAGGAAAGAATATTCATACCTAACAGGTGTCATTCGAAAATGAGAAGTTTTGGGTTTAGAAATTGTTTAAAGATTTATGAAATATAAATAAACCTAAAGGAAAGTTGTATAAACCATACTCTATATTAAAACCATTAAAGTTTTAGACTGGGTTTAAGGTTTTGTAAAAAATTAGAAAACCTAGAAGGGAGTTCTAAAAGCTATAAGTTATATTTTATTTTTGTTGTGAAAAATTATGAAACCTAAAAAAGGCATTTCTATAAGTTATACTTTATATTAAAAATATAGATTTAGAATCGATTTAATGTTATGTGAAAAATGAGGAAACCTAAAAGGCAGTTCTATAACCTATACTTTATCGGTTTAAAGTTTTGTGAAAAATTAGGAAACCTAAAAGCAGCACTATAAGCCATGATTTATTCAGAAGATACCAACACATAAATTTTTTTCGTATTGAAAATGATTCACGAAACCATCTAAATATGTTAAAATTAAATTCACGTATTTAATAATTTTTATAAATTCATCTTGACTAACTTTAAGCTCTCTTTCTCCACTTTAAAGTCTATGGAAGATGTTCAACCCATTATAGACTTCCCTGTAGCCAAAGTGGCAAGAAGTGGAATGAAGTTGTCGTCTACAGAAGACATCACACACACAGCGTTCGAGTACCTCCAGCCGCCTCTCCACTTGGAGGGAGCGCACTCGACATTGCTGGAAAATGAATCATCCGCACTCGAAGAGCTCTCCTCTCAGGCAGCGCATTAGGTCGACCGAATCGCACAGATTCTTGCTTGAGAAGAAGCAAAAAGTAAAAAAATAAAGAAATATGCGAAATAAAAAGCGAAACGAACGCAGTTGGTGGCCTCTCTCCCTGCTCACAAATAAATGAAATTAATAAACAAATAATTCGGTTGTGTGCGATGTTGTTGCTCTCAGTGTGAGCGAGTGTACGTGCGAATATGTGGAATAAATAATAACCATAAAAAGCGATTCTAATCAATTGTAGCTTGTTGCTTTCATGGCAAAATAAAAGAGTGTGTGAGTACACAAAGAAAATATATAATCAAAAGATTGAAGAAAAAAGATTGGGAAAGTAAAGCTAAAAAATCAAAATGAGTTAGGAAAATAAATGTAAATTTATAAAAATTATACAAATCAAGTTAGTTTTATAATTTCTTAGTTAAATAATTGATATTCCCATTTAAAAGTTGTAAAAGGCTCCAGTTAATCCACTTCAAACAATGTGTAAATATTTGTGCAACCTTTGCAATTTGCAATCTGCTAGATACTTTTGCCTCAAGTGTAAGGAAATCCAGTGAATGGAGTGACATAAAGGCCACAAGAATGTGGGCTGGGAAATGGGGTTGAGGCAAACATGATCCATATGTTCGGTTTCCACTTATCATCGAATGGGGTTCCCAGCTTATCTCTGCTTTCCCAACAAAATGACTCAGTTTTGAGGAATGCAATCAAGATAAACTTGACCAATCCGTAAATATAATCTATCAGATTGCGTACACCTCTCTTGGTATAATATTAAGTAAAACCATATATGGGTGCTGCTGCGCTGTGATTTCAGTTCATTATTTCGAGAGTTGCCGGTATCTAATTTCGCGGAGATTGCGTCATGTTTTTTCCCCCTTTTTTAGATTGTGCAGATACATGTATCTATATGAAAGAGCGAAAATCAAGACAAGTATGCATATGACAGAGGCCGTGTTTGATGTAAAAGTACATGTCTTGTATGTAATAATTGCAAAATCTAACAACAAGTTCCAGTTTTCCAACTCAGGCAGCGCAAGCCAAGTCACAGACTGACTTTATCTAGCAATCAAACTCAATTTATATACTTCTTCCTCTCGCTTTATAAACTTTTAATTAGCAAACACACAAATAAAGAAAGTCCCTAAACTCAATTGAATAAAATTGAAAGCGCGTTCAAGCAAATTGGAAACTTGTAGATCCCCCAATCAATGGGTATGGGTAGATCCATTTGTACAGATATGAGCAGCAGCTTTTCCTGTTTTCCGCCGCCCTTTTTCGGGCGTGTGAAAATGCCGGCGATGGTAAAACATGAAGTGAGAATTGCATAAGCAATTGGAGGGGGAGAATGGGGCGGGTAAATATTCAATTATAGCATGACCAAAGTGGGCTCTAAACTGGTCACGTCAGCAGCAATAGCAGCGAAGCAACAAAAACAATTAAAAACCATTTGCTGGCTGGCTGGCTTACTTAACGCTCATCAACGGCAGTTGTTGTCGATAATGACAATTATGTCATGAGTGTGTGTGTGGGTCACCATATAAGGAAACCCAGCCAGACAGACAGACAGTTATTCACAGACAGACGACGACTGTAATTCAGTCATTTTGGAGTACGACGATCGAACTTACCAAAATGACTCACTGAGTCTCACCTTTGATCGCCTCGCAGACGCTTTCGACGATGACAATTCTGAGTTTGCCATTTTGGGGCATTTTTCATTTGGCAGCCAAGTTGCCTTGACCTTACGTCAGTCAGTCAGCAAGTCAGTCAGTCAGCACGCATTTTGGCCAGAAGCAACAACAATTTGGCAGGCGGTAAACAGAGCGTGGCGGGGCGTGTTAAATTGACCAAAAACTTGAACTCACATTTCGGTTATTTTTGTTTAAGGCGTAGACACGGCTCAGCAAGAAGAAAAGGAAATTAGTAAGAAGTTAAGGCAAGGTAGAGGAATTTTTATTACCCTTTAATTGTTGGGGATCTTACCAAGGAAGTAATTTAATTCAGCATAAACTAACATAAATTATTTATACTTTTAAATAACAATTTCTGGTTCATGTTCATGCTTTTCTTTACATTTTAAGACCAGTCTAAAGGCTACTTCTTGATAAAACTTATCGAGAAACTGTTGACCACGTGCTCACATTTTATCAAGATTAATTTACCACCAAAAGCCTAATTGAATTGATAACATAAGTACGATAAGTGTTTGTTTATTGGTTTGTTTGATTGTATAAATATTTCCAACTAATTAGCAACATAAAAGGCACTAATTAAATTATATATCTGTGTCAACCATTTTCACATGCAAATATTAAGCCAAAAAGCCTTTAAAACTGATATTCCCCCTAGGAAAAACCAAGGTATCCGAAAGACAGGAGCTTTGGCACGAAACCTTGGGCTTGGGAGGCAGAGAGGAAGCAGTTTAATTCTGCTTGGTCGCTTTCACTTCCGCCTCATCAGCCGGATTCCCCCATATCTTTCGGCAACGCACTCCGCCCCCGCCTCCACAGAAGGTACAACTCCAAGTGAAGTTCCTCCTCCGCCGGCAGCCTCATCAGCAGAAGCTAAAGATACTACTACTACTACTGGAACAGCGGCAGCTGGCAGCTGCAAGTGGGTTTTGATTTCACGTGGGGAGTGGTGCTCCTCTCTTCTTTGCAATCAAATGTCTGTTTGCTTGCTTGCCGGCGCTCTTCTCTCTATTTAAATTGGGCATTACCAACGCTCTGGTGATATATGCTTCCTCTTTGTCTGCCAGACATCTCTGACATCTGTGCAGAGGCGGTGGCTTTTGTATTTGGATCTGATCTGGGGGTCTTGTGAATATGCATCTCTAACGATTAACATATGCTTGCCCCCAATGGGGGGCAAGTGAACGGTCGTGTTTTTGTTTTGCGCTCCGAATATTGTGTGATTTGTGAACAAGCCTCCTCTTGTACATCACTTGTGACAAGTTCACAGCAAACACAGACCCCTCTGATTATACATATTGAATACGTCTCTTCTAATTATCGCATCAGATTAACAAGACATTATTGTGATTTATTTGTAGCATAAATTAAGTTAGCTAACTTGATGTGGGATCGTTCTTTGTGCATTAATAAATCACACAATAATAATTCAATTAAAGTGGGTTTCAAATGAATATTAATTAATATAAATGGTTAAAGTGGTGAGGTTCTTTCTAAAACTTACTATTAAAACTAAGATTTGTATTGTTCATTATATAAATATTCAAATAATTAAACAAAGCTTTGTTTGCTTGTGAATTTGTTTTTAAATTCTTAACTCTACATTTGATTAGCGTAAATACTCCTTTGTGAATTTCGTTTTAGTAAAAAGAACCTTATAAATTCGAATTTTAATGTTACAGGCACGTTCTTTTTTGGATAGTAAATTTTTCGCCATGAAAAATAAATACCCCAGTAAAGCCTGGACTTTTTCACTGTGAAAACGAATGTGCCTGAACGTGTGACATTGGAACCTGACTATTGAGCACTTTTCCCAGGGTTTTGTAACACCATTTTTCCCCGCATTTTCCCCGTTTGCTTCAGTTTCGCTTCAGTCAATTAGCAAAGTCAATAGGAAATGCCGCCGCTGGCTCTGCTCTACTCTGCTCTGCTCTCCGTTCGAGTTCTGCTGACGCTTCAGCATTTTGCTTGTTTAATTTATAAACGTCAGAAACTTCACACACACCGCCTCTGCAGCACACCTCCCACATGCACAGCAATTGGCGTGTCATTTGTTAAGAGTTCTATTTGAATTTTCACAGGAAACACAAAAGGCGATTCCCACACACGCACACACATATTGCACTGAATGATAAACTTAAATGGAAAATGCAAATTCAAACAAGGGGCTCAAGTGATTAGCAAGATGAGTTTATAAAAAGTTGTAGAATATACTAGCAATCATGTTTCTGTGGACTAAATGTAGAAATATCCAGTCTTAAAGCACTAATTTAATTATTAATTAAGAGTGCTCCGCAAGCAAGCGAAACTTTTGAATGTGGGACACAGGCGGCTGCAGCAGCAGCAGAATGCGGTTTGGGGTTAAATGTGGAGCAGAGTTGAATTATAGATGAGATTTCGCAGCAATGCCTATGGTCTTGAAAGAGACTTAACTTTGTCAATCAGTTGTCACTTAAAGAGTTCAGTTTTGCACTACATTTTGATATTTAACTGATGATAAAAATGTTTTTAAAGTGCTAGAACTTTAGAGTAAATAATTAGTTAACACGGAAACAGTGCAGGATAATTGTAATTCTTAAATACAATGATATTTTCAATGAAATAAACATAAATATCAAACTTAGAAGCTTTGTTCAATGTTTAATTTGTAGTAGATATAATTTAATTTTTTAATTAATTATCCAATTTCAGGGAACTTTAAGATTCAATA
>VNJT01011760.1:0-15311 GCA_008042655.1 Drosophila burlai | reverse complement strand
ATTTGAAACTTTTTTTACTTAAACAATAAACTTGTATATACACCTGAAAAAAATTAGAAGTGTCTATCTTCAATACATTCCACGAAAAAAATTTTTGAAAAAGCACATTTTTTCGACCACACAAGGTAGAAACCCCCCTTAAAAAGATTTATTGTTGTTTTAATCCTGAAATAAATCTTTAATATTTCGTTATATATTTATCGAATTGAATTTATTCTAATTAAGATGTTTTCTAACTGAAAGATGCAACAGTTTAGATACGGTATTTAATTACCAGGTATATTTTATTATCATTTTCAAAGTCTATCGTTCATTTTGGTAGCAGATCTCCTTAAAAAATGTCTCCCATTTTGTGATTTAAAATCTCTCATAATGCATTTTCCTATCTTTAAAACAATTCCTTTTTCTAGCCTCCATTTCGATTCCCATGACCCTAAGCAGCCGTTACTTATGATCAGAGCTAGACCCACCTCATTTCGCTAGGGTTTTCGGGCGCACAGAAAACCTATATAATACAACCTTACATTATATTCATAAATCAAATGCGATCAGAGACCATGGACAGCAAATTGTTAACATCCGGGTAATTTAAATAAAAATATATTCTGTTACCGTGTATCTGCTTCTCCATTCAACGAACGTCCGCTGCCCCTGGAGAGGTTAGAGGTGAGAGATTCGACTAGGAACAGCCGAAATTAAAATTAGAATTCACCAAAAGAGAGAGAAGTATATTTAGGCGCGCTTAATTACGACCCCGGAGCATAATGAAGGTATTGAAAAGGCGTTGACATGCAACCGATAATTAAATTCCGAACCGACGACAATGGAACACTGGGCCAGTTCCCACATAATAAGGATTTGGCAATAAAACTCTTGGATATGTAAATTTATCGGGGCAGCCGGAGCATAGTGAGTGCCCTCCGGGGACGGTTTGGTGGTGTGAACGGGGCAGAGATCGTAGATCTGCGATCTGGGACCTGGGTTCTGATCGTCATTGCCGTGCCCGTGCATCTTGAGCGGGACTGTGCCGTTAGTTTTTCCCATTTTCCGAGCGGGAAAACGTGCACCCGCACAAAACGGCAACAAAAGTGTCAACTTTTTCGGGCAGTAAATGCAGTAAAGACCCCCGACCAGTCAACCCCGCAAGCCACACCACACTACACTGAGGAAATTGAACTTTAAACTGAATTTTTACTAAAAAGCAGTACGAGCCACACTCAATAGGCAACTAAAAATTATTTTTTATTACTTTAAAACCTTGAAAAATAAAGGCCTAGCTTAAGTATATTTTTTATAAGTTAAATAATAATTTGCTAGGTACTTTTCCCAGTGCACCTCCGTTCCTTTGCTTTCTAATTTGGGCACACGCTCCTCGCTTAGAGAGGAAACAACGTAGGCCTTGGGGGAAGGGAAATAACCAACAGGGGCTGGGGTTGAATTCCCTTCGCATTTCCGTTTTTCACACAAGCATTTGAAAGCAATTTTTCAAAATTGAAACTCATTTCATATGACGACGACTGTCTCTGTGCTGCCATATCCATTATTTCTCCTATCGCACAGCCGGTATCTATCTGTGACAGCGGATCGGCGAATAAGATCGTCCGGCGGCGATAAGTCCCTGAACCGGGGAAAACCGGGAAGCAAGTGTTGAAAATAACCGAATATATATCTGGTTTTTGGGGTGACAATTGTGCGGCCTGAGGGCGGGAGAGACTCCATTGCGAAGATTGAACTTATCTACGAATTAGTTTTAGCTTTTGCTCTGCACTCTCTATCGAAGTTCCGGGATCAAATTAAGCCGGAAAACAAAGCGAATCGAGGGAGGGGTGTATATAGTTTAGGCCATAAACTACACAGCCGCCACAATATTTTTCGAGACACCGCAATCGTCTTAGTCATCCGGAGGAGGCAGCGGCAGCCACCCAAGCCAACCCTTTGGACAAGCCAACTATATCCCCTGCCAGGTTTATGCCACTGAAAGGCTGCCTGCTCCATCATCATCTCCTGGTCTCCTGGTAACTCCAAACAATGAACTCATAACTCAAGTGACACTTTTTAACTTGACTGCATTTCATCATGTGGCGGTGGAACGTCTTGGAGCCCGTCTCGTCGTCCCCTACTCACCCAGCTCCTTTCTTGTTTCGTCCGACAATATTCAAATTGAGTTTTCCAGTGCAAGACCCCTTCCCCCATTCCGACTGCGACTGTAGTCATCCATCGTTGGAAAGTTTTTTGTTGCCCGGTATTTGTTAGTTGATAAAAGGCCAGGCCATTATATGCATGGCCGGGCTGCACAATTTGAAGTGGGTAAAATTTGTATGCATGTGGCTGCCATGACAACGCCCCAGCGTCCAACTACGACCCGCTCCCATCTGCATCTCTGCTCCATCTCCTCCTCTATCGGCTTCTCCTGCTGCGACAACGACGACGACTACGACGACGAAGGCGACCTTTCAATTCAAACAAGAAGCAGGGATTCTTTTTCAAATTGTCATTGCTGGACTGGGTTGGTCCTTCAAAGAATTCTTGGCTTTCTCTTTACGGGCAGCGGACTCGGATTCTGTTGTCTCATGTCGCTGGGGCTTGTCAACCTGCCGGCCCCGTGGTTCCTCACTCTCACACTCCCGATAGCTCGAAGTCAGAGCCCGAGCCCAATCCCAATCCCCAATCCCCAATCCCCGATCCCTGAACCGAGAACCCCGGGAATCGACAACTCCAAAGGCAGACAAGTGCAATGAACCGCGTTTGTCTTCTTCCATTGCAGGCTGCGGCGTTGATTTATGTTACATCTTCTATGGTTACATTTTCCATCCTCCGCCGGCTGCCTGCCCCGATTTTCGCCATTAAGCGCAGCTCATATGTTACCCAAAGGTACGGCTGGGGGAATCTCACACGTGAAATGATTTATTAGCGGTAATTGGTGTCACAGTGTTCCAAGGAAAAGGAAAGGATTCCCATCCCCCTGAGCATCCCACGTATCACGGCCACGGCCACGTCCGAGGCCCCAGCATCCCGCATTCCTTCCTGCGTTGCCAAGCGCCCGTTGTTTCGAACTTCTCTTTTAATTATCTTGATTTAAACTTATTAAAATTGACAAATGATTTTCGTAGACAACGCTGTGGTGGCTCGAAGGAAACAGGTTGTCAATGGCTGCTTCCCAGAACCCCAAGAGTTGATAAATCACGAAAAGCGATGTAACTCTTTCTTGGCTTTAGTTCCTTTCCCTTTTGAGTTGGGTTTTTTTGTTCTAGGTTAGGAATTCCCAAGTTGACAACACACCCAGTTCTGTGTCGATTTACCTGGCTGATAATAAACTGATGTGTAATCTTTGATACAAATGTGGCAAGTAGATTGTTCTGATCACTTGAACTTTTTCAGAGGGAGTTTAGGATTCATACTGCTTAGAATAATACACTTCTTTACTTTATAAGTTATTCAAGAGAAGATCTACTCTCTTTAGGAGCTTCTAGCAGTGTTACCAACTTCATATGTAGTTTTTGGAATAGTATTTCCATGTTTTTGGTTTCCTTTCACAAAATAAAACATGATGTTTTGCTTTGATGCAACATGAACAGTTTTATTTCACAACATTTCACCTGAGAAGAAGACTTATCGGTTACTAATATGGGATACCGATAATATCTATCAAGTTAATTGATCTAGTGATGACCCGGCATGGCCTTGTGCTCCTTGAGGCACATGGTGACCTTGAAGGCCGTGTCACAGTCGTTGCTGCCCTTAATGTCCTTGCAGGCATTCACGCCCGAGGTGATCTCCTCCATCTTGTCCTTGATCTGTGGCACATTCTTCAGGGTCGCGAGCAGGGCCTGGGCATTGAACTGGCCATTGACAAGGTGACCCTGTTCCTCCATCAGGCATTTGGTGTAGCACTTGAGGTTCTCCTTGGCAGTGCCCTGCATGCCGCTGGCCATGAATTCCTTCAGATCAGCCTCGGTCACCTGAGTGGAGGCCATGCACTTCTGCATGATCTGACGGAAGTCCGGATCGCACTAAGGATCGCGTACACAGAATAATTCCGAAGTTAGTGGGTTAAGAAACTGGCGAAAGGAGTACTCCAATTACCTGACCAATGGCCAAGAGAGCAGCCAGAGCTACGCAGAACAGAGTGGCTTTCATGATGGAGATTGAAGTTGGTTTGGAGCTTGAGCTTTTCCAGATTCACTCGATTCACCTCGACTGTTGGCCATCGGTTCGAAATCTGCCGCTTTTATAGCAGATCTCACTGAATATCCCCATGCGAATCAGGCGAATGCAATTATGGCAATTAAACTTTTTGCGAGATGAGCCAGAATTTGATTACGCACAATACAGACAATTACTCCACAATAGAATTTCCCTTTTTCGATGGTAATTATATTCCATTATCAGTCCATTTGGGGGTACGGTGTGCTGGGCCAGCACCACAACAGCAAATCAGCAAAGTTAGTCGCAATTAGTTGCCGGGGAGGGGATCCGAGTCCCAACAACGAATCAATTATTCATTTATTGTATTTAGATGCGGTCAGAGTTTGACAATTTTCGGCCTTTGTGCCAACCATTCACACTTGCCCAATTGATTTGCATGCCATTTGTTTTCGGCAGAGTCCCCAATTGATATTTTCGAAGGCTTTTAATCTCGCATAATCACGGCAATATTTCCGACGAAGGTCGGCCCTGAATAATTCACCAAATTAGCAAAATTTTGTCCAGAAATCCAACAATTTGTAAAAGCGTAAATTCGTAATGCTGTTGAATCTGTTATTAGTGGCAGTTAGTACACTTTGATGAAGTTTGCAAATGTATTTAATTCATTGCATGCTGTAATTAAATTGTAACTCAACTTAGACAAGCCTCAGATTGAAAACTGATATTAAATACTAAACCAAACACGTGTTTATAATTATAAATAAAACTCTTCAATTGTACATTTATTTCCCTTGAACCTCTTTTTAATTTAGACAGACCCAGAGACAATTTATTTGTATTTGCCTCGATAGCTGATCCCATACATCTTGCTCCTTCGCCTGCAGACATTTTTAATCGAAGTCACAGATTGCACAAGTCGACTATCCA
The DNA here is from genome assembly GCA_008042655.1 of Drosophila burlai. Lineage (NCBI taxonomy): Eukaryota > Metazoa > Arthropoda > Insecta > Diptera > Drosophilidae > Drosophila > Drosophila burlai. Next base: position 10,238 of record VNJT01011760.1, on the reverse strand, counting down.
TAACAATTAAGCATCCATCAGTCCCCGGCCCGCAACAAACATTTCGAGATGGGGACAGATATAAAATAACTTGCATAATTCCTGGGCAAATTCAAATCAATAGACAAACAATAAGCTCTCCGGGGCTCGCAGGCCAACTGCCATTTACAGGACTGAGGAAGCCATGTTGACAGCACAAATAATTTATGCCTTTGTTATAAGGAGGGGAGGAGCAGCAGCACCTGCCTCAGTCCCTGGTCCTTCGACGCCACGCCCACGAACACACAGGTTGGGTGAGGAAGAAAAAGAGGAGGCGCCGCACAAGGACGCCGCACGAGGACGATTCCAAGTCGAGTCCAAGTCGAAGTGGTTGACAAAAGGACGAGTGCAAAAACGGAGCAGAGTTGCCTGCCCAGTGCTTGTCATTAGTCAGGCCGGATAAGCAAAGGACATAGCCATAAAAAGGGCAATGCGAGGCGCCCGGCAACAAGGTGTGTCCTGTGAATGAATTGCTGAGTAACCAATAATGAAGTAAAACTGTTCGAGTCCCAGAATGTGCCATTGGAGGGGCAGGAGAAGGTTTCTACCGACAACCGGGCACAATTCACTGTCAGTTGCATTGTTTTGACCTGATTTACATGCCAGCCAGCCGACCTTCTAACCATCCTCCAGCCAGTCCCAATATCAGTGGGATCCGAACGGTGGACTTTTATAAATTACAAAGGCCACCGCACAAAGGCGATAGATGCAGGATGCCTAGCTTAGCTTAGCTCCTACTCGCTCTGGCTTCCGACTCTTCCTGCTTTTCCCCGCTGCTGCTTTTCCTGCTTTCCCTGCCTTCCCAGACGACAACGACATCGACGATGACGGTACGAAACAAAGGCCAACGTTAATGAGCCAAGAGAATGGCGCGAGCCGTAACAAACGTGGCTAAATAAAGAGCGGGGCAAATTGTAAGAAAGCAGAACTGTGTCACAATGTTTTGACAGGAGTCGGGGGCAGCCGTTGGCTCCTGCCACGGAAAGGACACGGGACAAAAGGACACAGAACACAGAGCACAGGACGACTGCTCAGCTAGTTAAGCGGCCAAAGACAAAGTTGATAAAATTAGATTTGTATGGTAAATAGTTTGTGGGATGCGACGTGGGCCAGGGACAAAGTTTAATAAATGTATAAAATTAATTAGCCAGTTGAATGCTCATTAACAGCTGGCCCCGCCGCTTGACAACTCTGTTCCGGGCTCCGGACTCCTCCTGCGGGCCTCCTGCTGTGGCCTTTAAGGCTCTCCTCCGTGTGCAGTGCAGCTTTAAGCCAGGTCGGAACTTTTGATGGCCGTGGGTTAGGGGCCAGAGCAGCTGTCAAGCTGCCTCAATTAATTCCCAGCAGCAGCAGTGAGTCAATGAATTGGGAAATGGGAAACGTATGTCTGTGTGTGTATATATATTTTCCTCCGATTCTGTCCAATAACCAGCGAGTCCCTGGCATTTTCACACCTCCCGTCACCCGGCATTCCTAGGCCGACCGCCCGCCGTGCCGAATAATGGAGGAAAAAGGGAAATGGAAAAGTGAAAACCCCCCAAAAATGAATGTTGACCTTTCACAATTGCAAGCAGCATGGGTTCTTTGTTTGCTGCAACTTGCGTTTTACGGTTTTTGAATGCTGCTGCCGCTGCAGCGGTCCAGCGGTCCGAAGTTGACCACAAAAGCCAAGGGCCCAAAACGCAATGGGAGGATGAGGGTTTCCAGGCGGCAGGGGCACGAAATCAAAATATATTTCGGACATTGTGGTAAAGTAATTGGATTTTGGGGCATTTATTATAATATTGGAAATCTCTGCGAGTGTGTGTATGTTTGCGGGGGAATTTCCGGGAATAACAAAGAGCGGCCCGAATGCGTATAGTCCAGCGGGCAGGCAAAGGAAATTCGAATATAAATCCAGTCGAATCCAGTGAATAACTGGCACAGGAATTAAATCAATATCAAATAGGAAGAGTGAGCTGGACCGGAATTGCAACCGATTTTAGTCAAATTTATGGAAATATTTGTATAGAAAAATAGGAGAGTTTTTGGGAACAATATCAAAATTTTAGCCTATGATTAAATAGAGTTTAAATTGATTTTGCATTTTTTTAAATAATCAAATAAGCTCATAGTCCTGCTGTTTAATTTTCCAAATTATATATATTTTTCCACAAACTTTTCTCCTTTTTTTTGACAATTTTCAAGACCCTTCAAAGAGAATTCCTACAAAATTTCTATAATTTGCACTCGTCTTTATTTTGGACAGCTATAATTGGAATCGGGACTTCAGCCAGTCAATTCCACACACTCTACCATCGCCGGAAAAAAATTCAAACTGCGAATGCCGAGCTCTGAGCACTGAGCACTGAGTTATTGAAATTAAACATCAAGTGTCACTGGCAGGCACAAGCGCAGGCCAATTCGCTGTCTTCGCAGTGAAAGGCGGACGCCACGCACAAAGGCACAAAGGTCCTTCAGTGGCACATGCACCAGGCTCTGGTTCAGGATTTCATCGGAGAGAAGTTTTTTTGAGATAAAAAAGAAAAAAATGGAATGGCTGCCTGACAAGTTGCCAAAGAGCAAGGAATTCGAATTTGCGTGGAAGTTTTGGCAAAAATAAAGTCGAGGCAGACGCCGCCGAAGACAATTGCCCCGGCAAATGAAATCAAGCACAAGCAGCTCAAGGATCCCCCGATGAAAGGAGCGCAGGAGCTCTAAGTACGGGCGTTTGTGTGAGTGTGTGTCAGAAATACAATTTACATGCGTACGTGTGCCAGAGGCTGGGGCATCAGGGAAAGGACATGGCACTCAGTGCGTCTCTGTGACATGTCCTTAGGATATTTGTATGCAAACAGGGCACAATGCGCTGAAATCGATATGCGGGCGCGCGTTGTGTTCCCCCGTCTTCCTGTTCGGAGGACTCTCAGTCCAAGGAGGCTGCAGCTTAGACATCACCGACGCCGCCGCCGCCGCCGCCACTACCATCTCTCCGGGTCCATCTGCATCTTGGCCTGGCAGTTGACAGCCATGTGCAGCGGCGCAATGAAATGAAAAATGGTGAGAAGGAGACAGCGACGGCGACGACGCCTGCAGCTTCAAACTCGAACTGGCAAAAGGACACTGAGAACAAAAATTATGACTATAAAAAATAAAAATTATCTTAAGTTATTCTTGAAGAAAATGTATTCATTGATGGAAAATCAGATCATAATTGTGATAATCTAATAATCATAATTTAAAAAACGTTTTAGAGGTGTCCATATCTGCATCCGTTTGTCCGTCGGCCTGTCCGTCTACCAAATAATATAATATTTCTACTGAAGAGTCTAAAAGTTCAAGTGCTCCCAAAGCGATCAAAGTTTTCCAATATCATTTTTAAAAAAACAACCACAATTCTGGTGACTGAAAATCTTATAGTTCCTACATAAACTTTAAATTTCCCCAACTAATTCCCATTTCTCCCAGTGTAGATATGTGAGAAAGCCCGCGGCGACAACGATGGCCTGCTGACAAGCCCTTCGTCGCACTTATGTGCGTGCGCTCTTGGGTACTGTATACATAAATGGACTAGGGATGGGTGATACTCTGATATGTGATATTAGTTTGATCTATTGTGATTTCATGCAGGGATGCAGCCAGCCACTGGAAATGGGAAAAGCCCGCAAAAGCCACCAGGAAATTGCTAAATGGATCATTATTAAATGGAGCTCAGACTTTCATGTCGCGGGACTATAACTAAGGGCATCTTGAAAAGTACTTTTCGATGCAAGAAGTACATGCAAGAAATATCAATCATATTGTGTCCAAGTTCTGTAGATGAACTAACCATTAGGTGAATTTAATAACAGCTGTTCTGCTGAAACTAGGTAATAAGGGACTTTTCCGCATCGCTCTCAATCAATTTCAATAAGGAACATGATTTTGCAATTTCCCGTTGCAACACTGGGGAATTCTTTGAGGTCTTGTCGCATCCCTGGTTAGGCTGTTGCCTGATTATATCAGAGGCCCTGTTGCTTGATTTGTTTTGCACACATTACCCTCTCACGTACCGCTCAGGTCCCGTCCCATTCCCCCAAAAACCGGGGACACAGGGAACCCAAACCCTCCCGCATTTTGGGAAGGAGCACCAGTGTCGTCTCGTTATGCTGGTGCGTCGTCACTCGCTTCTTTTCGATTGTGCAACTTTGATAAGCAATTTTGAGCGTCGTCTTTGTCCTCGCCGGGCATTCTCGGGTGCGTGTGTAGCCAACACGCAGATGCCACTGCCAATTGCGAGGACATCCCCAGCGATAGCCATCAAATTAAGGCCGCCCAAATCAATGCAGATGGAGGCGGGGATAGAGATGGAGATGTGGATACGGATACAGATACAGAGGCCAATGCAGATGCCGGCTCTACTAGTTGCCTCCATCTATGCCACATTGTTTTAAGAGCCTAATTGCCTGGCTCTTGTCGTTTCCTTCTTAGCCCCCGACAGGTGCAAATGGTTATGAAAGGTGGCCTGCATTTAACCCCAACACGACAAAGCAAATGCAAATGAAAACTTTAAAATATGCCCAACATAACCCGTAGTTGGAGTCAAGTTACATGGCTGTAAAGGATGTTTTCTTTTCTCCTTAATTTTTTTCTCGGTTCTGGGTACCCTCTCCGGTCCCTGTTTTATTGTATTTTTGGCTGTACAGTAGCAAATTGGTTACAAACACAGCTGTCGACCCTTACGTGGTCATAAAGTACAAGACAAAGGGTTTTCCCATCCGACGAGCCCCAAAAGACACGTTAGAAGGAGGCGGGGCCGGCACACGTGACCATCACCGCCAACGAATGAAGCCAGGTCAATAGTGCGGTAGCTAAACGAAAGGAATTTCGGTGCCCAGGAGCCGAGGCATACCTTCATACCGATGTGCGGTCGAATTAAAAGGGTCGAAAGGATGCAGGCCCTCCTACTTACATATCTTTCCTCATTTATCTGCATATGTGAAGAGTTTTCGAAAATATGGATCCGACCAATTGAGATTCTTGGGGCTGGGAACTTGGGAAATGACAAGTATTTGGATTCCCAAACAACAAATTATATAAAAGGCATTCTATTCCAACATTCTATTAGTTTTTAGTGGGTTTAGCGTTCCTGGATATCGTTTCAAATATAAAAATAAAAACTGTAAAGTATGTGAACTGAAAAAATAATTAAAGTAATTATGATTTGTAGTCTTTTAGACCAATGTTTCACCAAAATACATTAGGTGTAACGTATAAATTAATGGCACTGAAAGGAAGGACTACAACTATTTAATCTTAAAATGTTCTGAACACTATGAGTAATAAATTATTACTAATAATGATTCACCAATATTTTGATTTTGTATTCCAATGCTTCACCAACATCTGTTTCATACTTTAGTTTGTTAGCCGCCAAATAACCAATTTAATAAATTATTATAATTGGTTTTAGATCTCACGGTTTCACCCGCACCTATTCAAAAAAATTCCCACTAACTCCAATGATTCATCAACAATATTGACAATTCCAATATTTTACCAACAGTTGCAGACCATCACATTGCACTCCTGAATTATTTGTTTTGATTACCTGCATTGCTATAGCTGCCATCGATTTTGATTTGCAAAACAAAAGCGAATATAAATATTCAGCAAAAGTTGTTGAAACGCCGCAGACAACTCCATTGAGAACCTGGAACATCTGTTTTTCGAACGGAGAGCCGCATATATACATATGTATTTATACATTTGTACATTCATCAACGTTTCCCGAGGCCCAGGTTCCAGTTCTCCAGGTCTCTGGACCGAAGCTGATTGCGATTGCGAATTGCAAATCGATGGCAGCGATACGAAGGTACTCGTAGGTACATACGTTCGGGCAAAACGTAAAAACCGCACGGTAGGAAATTTGAATAAAATGCAATAAGACAAACACACATGCATGATAATTCAAGCCGGGGCAGCCAGCATCCCATCCACAACAATGCCTTCCCCCGTCATCGCCGGCTGTCGGCGCTTTAGTCCCTTTTCCCCCATAGTCGCTACACTATATATCCGGATATACACTCGCCGAGTATGTTAATTCCTATAGGTGTGTGTATATAGAGTGTATGCAAAAAAAAAAAAGTAAAGGGAAAGAAAAAATACCCAACGCAGCAGCAGCTCGTGCGTGTAAACTCGTGATGATGATACACTAAAAACTGCGCTGCTAAACAACCAAACCGCAAAATACATCAAAATGATGCGGTTGATGCGAACTGATGCAAAAACAAGTTCTGAAGTGAGTTGGAGCAGAGCAGAGCAGAGCCCTTCCCCTCGAAGCTGGGCTCCTGGGGGTTAAGAGGAGCGGATCGGGCGAGGACTCGTGCACGGTACAATGAACCACTGTCGAAGTGGTTGACTGTTCAAGTGGTTTGCGAGTGCGGTGCAAAAAGTTAGACAAATGTATCTGAGAATAGTTTTTTGCAATAACTCGGCAAACTATTCATTTGGCAGAGTTTCAAGGGACTAAGGGCTACTGTGCTGTCATTCTTACTTTTCCTCACAGAATTAGCTTTGAAAGCATGTTGAAAATATCTGGTAATATTGCAATATCACCAATTCCTCCCATTTACGCAACACTAAGGCACAAGTACATATATGTTTATATATAAAGTGCGACTACTTGGGGGCCGGCCTGGCAGTGAACTGGCAAATGCAACTGTCTGACCTTACGGCTGTAAATTATGCATAGATGCATAATTTATAACTTATGCGTGGCCCGGCCGGCCAACCCCCGAAACATTTCGCCGGACAAGGACTCGGAGTCGGACTCGGAGACACAGACAGATGCACAGACAATGATTAGGGCCACACACAAACCCATTATTAAGGACCACTCGGGTGGACAATTGCAATTGCTTGGCAGTAATTTTCAATTTAATTATAGTAATACACACTCGCACTCACTCCGGGGCGGTTCTAAGTGCAGATTTGAGCGCATTTGCACTTGAGCCGAGTTTTATGACCGCCTGAGAGCTCGAGCTCGAGGGATAAATCAAATGCAAATGCGCAAGGCATGGACCTGGACTTGTACCCCGTCGCAATGACAGGAAAGCCTTGTCCTGTCCGCATTTCGCCATATTAATTATGCGGCGAACGCACTTAGGCCAATGTCTCTAGCATCCCCCTTCCATGGGCCAGGACTGACTTCAGGCTTTAGTTTCAGCCCGATAGCCACCAGGCAGGTCAACTTTTAGTTCTCGTTTTCGCACGTAGCTCTCCCAACATATCGAAATCGGCAATCAAGGTGTGCAGGGAGCAAAATTATGCTCACGTAGGGAGTACGTGCTGTTGATTTGATGGTCAGTTAATTATTATTTTTTGTGTTTATAGAGTTGCGGCGAAAAACACGAACAGCCCAGCCAGAGCCGGTCAGAGCCAAAATGGTTCTCTTAGCCAGGAATTGCCTGGCCTGACTAGTGTCTGATCTTGTGGCCACAACAAGATTGTGGACCGTACATGCTGGGTTACAAAGTGTCTCAGGCCCATAAAACAGCTCGAGGAGATGGACAGGTATGCTGAGAGCTAAGATGACAAATAAAGTGTATGAAAATCATCTGTAATATCGGGAATTTTACAATGATTCAGGAAGAACTCCCTCCTAGCTGATTTTCACATCACCCCCAAGTAATTATGTACATCATAATTCCATATGAGGTACTAAATGGAATCTAACCCAGGCAAACCCTGTCCATCCTGAACCCCTTAATTACACAGCATTCCGGCAGAGGGGCACGGGAATAATTTCCGCATATGATGAAGAAAGTTTTTTTTACCACTCTTGGGCTAATGTTAATTATCGCTGGCCCGGTCCTAATCCATTTGCGAGCCTGGGCCAATGTTATTCCCAGTGAGCCGAGCTGTTGCTGCCGCTGCCGATTGATGCCGCCAAATTAGTTTGATGGGTCAGGAACTGGACCGTGGCACCTCCTACCTCTTAGCTAGAATGGAACTCCTCCACTGGTAACTATGACGATGTCGTGTCGTAATCAGAGGGCTCGGGAGCCGGCGCATTTCCGATGGCCAGGGCCAATATTAATCAATTCTATGTGGAGCGCGGGACCGGCGCGCAATCCCTAACTGGTTATCCTCCAGAAGCAGCGGCCACAACAAGTCGAAACTCATTTCGTGTTGCGACTTTTGATTATGATGATTATTACGCGTAATCGCCGCTACATGTGCGACATGCAGCGCCAATGCCCGGGCCTGGCTCTGGCTCTGGCTCTGGGTCTGGGTCTGGCTCTGGGTCTGGGCCCTTCCCTCCTCCGAGGCTTATTGATGAGGTACGAAGCTGGCATAGCCCCCTTGGCCAAAAGAGCCTGGGACACCTGTGTGTATATTATTATTACACATCGGAAAAGGCCATGGACGGGGGCAGGGGCAAGGGCACGGGCACTGGCGATGGGAATTGGACTGGAAAGAGGTAAGGGTACGAGTACGGGTTTGGGCCTGGCCAGACGAATTTAAGCGAGATACACACGATGACGCTGTAAGTGAGCACTAATGTGGGTTCAGGGCATTCAACACTCGCGGTCAAGAGAGTGGCAGATGTGATTCTTATTTTATTTTGGGTAATTTATACAAAAACAATAACAGATTTAATTATTATATACGCATTTAGTATTATAATTTAAGGCAAAAGTTTTCAAAGCAGGAAAAGAGTCTTTTCCGACATTGTTCAACCTAAATTATAAATATCATTTTGCAATAAAACCTTAAACGTTGTACTTAAAAAATTGTGTTTTGTAACTTGTAATTCTAAAATCTTTGAGAAAAACCTTTGTATAATTTTTCCCACATTTTATTTCCTAGATTAGATTAGATTACAATCAATGTGTAAAGTATTAGGTAGAATGAAACTAACCCTTTTATTTTCAATGGTTCCACTTAGTTTTCATATCTCGCGACACTCAGATTTACATTCGTGTTCCAAGATATTACTTTGATAATTGTAATAGTTCCATTTGAGTTGCTCCGCGAGTTCCAACCCACCGATCGCTGCTGTCCTGCCAGGCGGCGGCCGCCGCGGACATGCAAGCTCGCAGGCAGACTCGCCGGCCGGCTGACGTAACAACAAGTTAACAAGATAATGACAGTAGCGGCGGCTCACCGGACGGAGCACCAACGCTAACCATCCCAATCGTGGAACGAAGTCATCGTGGTCTCCTCCGCCGCGGCTCTCCGCTGCCGTCCATCGAGTCCGCGTCCCGCTCTGTTATTTAGAGGAGGTAGGTGTGGACCAACGCTGGGGCGTTGTGTGTGCCATGAGAGTGTGTGTGTATGTAGTATGAGTGTGAGCCCGGTTTGAGTGACGGGCCATGAGCATAAGTGACTGATGGCCGGCGACGTCCAGAGCCCAGCCCCATCTTCGTTGCCTCCTTTCCTTTGGCCGGCCAAAGACCATAATCAAGTATGCTAAAAAGACGCGCCAACCAAAAAGGAAATTGAAATGAAATATCTGCGTACAAGCTAGTGCAGAGAGAGAAATATATATATATTTCAGGGAAATTTTGATATATATTTCTGTATTATAGAATTATAGAATAGAATTATAGAATTTTCGTCAAAGTCTAAACAAATCTAAATGTACATAAAAGGCACAAAGTTTCCTATTCAATATTCTGATTACAAGCTGTAATTTCTTTTTCATAGCAAAAAATAATATCTTTCCCTTTTAAAATTTTTTTCCCAGTGCATCTAGGCGAGTCTGTGTATGTGTGACTATATGGGTGACCAAGTGGAAACGTTCGCGCTCACTCTTCTGTGGTATTTCGCACCTGGAGCGGCGCTCGGCATGTTGAGCACAGCGTCGTTAACACTTGGAGCGAGGTGCCCCCTTTTCCACCGTGCCCCCTGGTTACCTTCAGCTGGGCAAGCTGGTCTGTTGCTGCTCCTGGCTGATTCGTGCTTCTTGGTCTGGTTCTTGTTACTGCTGCTGTTGCCGCCGCTATTGCATTGCCAACAAGCTCATTAGTTTCATAATTAGCTTTCGTTATGCTCTTCGTGTATTAATTAGAAGTTATTGCTGTGTCCAGGCGCCGGACACGAAACCCACTCAACACAGTACTCTCCGAAGAAAGGAGAAGTGGGAGGTGGGGCTGCAGGAAAAAAAACAACAACTTAAAAAACCCCCCTCTAGCCCCCTTATTTTCCAGCTGGTTCGCTGCATTTTAAATCGCTTATCAAGCGAGTTTTCCTCG
>VNJT01011758.1:0-17836 GCA_008042655.1 Drosophila burlai | reverse complement strand
AATCAACGACAATATTTTAAGATTTGTCAAACAAAAAATAGGGTGTCCACAACCCCCTACATTTAGGTGTTCACACCTGCCTTAAGCAGTCGTTTTAAAATCATATGAAAAAAATTTTTATTGTGAAAATTTTGTCCAAACTCGGACTGGAATCTTTAACATAACTAAATTTCACGTCAAAAAATCGATTGCACTCACCTTCTTAATTAACACACTTCACACGGTGACACTTTTAAAAACGTGCAATAAAACTTTTGTGGTTTTTTTCACGGTGAAAAAATTCATTTTTCCGCCACACAAAGCAGACGCGTCCGTTCCGTTTGGTATAAGGCACAAAACAATCGAGCTTCAATAGCGCACACATGACATTTGACAGATCCATATATCTGTCCTGTGTCAAAAGTTACACAGGGGTGTCCGCAACCCCCCCCTGTCCACTGCTGCCACCTTTACCCTACTATAATAATAATAAACTAAACAGATCGATTTATCGAACTCACCTTGGCTGTGCTGGCGCTGATTTCTTCCGCTGACTAGATGTGTGTGTCCTGATCGTTGCTTAGCCGACGACTGAGTGAAGTTCTCGCACGGGGCTTGTGCCACCGCCACCACCATTCACCACCCTTAGGAGCCGCCATATGGCTGGCAGGCCCTGCACATATTGCGGAATTCCTCCGCCTCCGCCTGCGCCGACGTTGCAGCTGCAGGATACAGCAGGACACAGCGCTTTGTTGTCCCTCTCGCGCGTGTGTCGTGTATTTCCCCAATCCTGGCCTCGGCCCCGACGCCTGCATATAGGGGTGGATTTCATTGAATGGTTTCAGCTGGGTCTATAGCAGCTCTAGTTTATTTCTGTTTCAGTTTTACATCCGACAAAAGTACATACACTGCTCAAATCCGTTCACATACAACATACATATATGGTAAGTGTATCCCTCACAATGATTCTTTAAGCCACTTGTTATCGCATTTTGTTCCGCTAAGTTAAAATCAATTAATTACTAATCTGTCGATTCATTAAGCGCACGACTAAAGCAATCACACTAGGCTAATTCGCATAGCGTTTCTAAATTCAAGTACAAGTTACTCTTCAACGGAGTCTATTAACATGGCTATCGAGTTTGGAAGTAGAGGAAGCAGAGTTGGAAGTGGAATTCAAATAATTTCTATAGCTCTAGGAAGTTTGCTTCCCCGCAAAGATCGGGTCTCCTATTTTATGTATGTATATATTACATTAACAAAGCAACACCTAACTTAGTACGCCAAAAGCCATCGATTCTCCTCGGTTGCATCCCTCCTTGTCCTCGTCCTCGTCCTCTTCAAGCTCATCTGTTGCAGTGCGCATCCCCAAACGTAATGCCGGTGGTGCTGGTTTTGAGAGGGCTCTTGAACTTGGCCCACTTCAGAATAGGGCGGAGGACACTGACAGTTGGAGCGGAGCCAAGATCAGGGCCAGCAGCCAGAGGCCAATGTCCCGGCATATGGGCGCCGAACCTATGGCGGTTGAGGGTGTCGCAGCCGCTGCCGGCACTGTACTTGGAGCCGGGGTGCTTGGCTCTGGACCAAAACGGATGGTCACCTTGTGTCGTATATCCGACGAGGCATTGGCGCTGCACGAAAATTGTTGCTCCGTGCCATTGGAGCTATTCAGCGGCACGGTGAGGGTGAACTGGTTGTCCAGGCCGTATATATTGTTTACTATGGTCCTTCCGGTGGTGACAACAACGCCGTCCTTGTACCAGAGGATTACGTGGTGGGCGGCTTTCCAAAAAAAAAGGTAAAAAAAAAGATAATGATAAGTTTTGATGGGTTAATTTTTTTGTCTGAAACTCACCATCGTAATTCTTCACAGGACATTCCAGCTTGACACTGGTGGCATTGGCAGCCACATAAATGGTCACCTCCTTCTGCTCAAAGTAAGGATCTGGAATCTTGGGACCGGCGGTGGACTTGGCCAGGTTTCCCGGTGCTCGCTGCGTATCATCCTCCTCGTAATCCCCATAATCTGAGCTGGCCTCACCAGCTGCTTTGGCAGTGACTCCTCCTCCGCTACCGCCTCCAGCGGCTGATGAAGTTTTGGCTGGGAGTGCCTCCGGCAAGGTCAGCACACCTGGAATAAATTGTAATTAGTCGACGGCAACACACACAGAAGCGCACACATTGTATTATGCATTGAAAAGCACTCCAGAAGGTGCCATCGCCTTCCCAGATTTCCGTGTCTGGCGATAGTTTCGCAGCCTAAGCCCCAAAGGCCCCTTTGGAGAAGGCAGCATAAAACCATTAACGAGAGAATACGGAATAACAGGGGCCAAGCCCCTATTTCATTTTCCCAGGGAGCGTGTCAACGCCCATTCTGGAGTGATATGATGGGTACAACTCCGGTTGGAGGTCAGGTCACGGAATGGCATTCTTTTCGGGAACACTACTCAGCATATGCAGGCACACACGGACATATCTAGGTATGTATCTGGATTTGAATTTGGTTTGGTATTTGGCCCAAGGATGTTGTACATTCGGTTGCGTCATTTGCACGTTTAGCGCATTGCTTAATGGCTGCGAAAATTGCCAATTTGCCATATATAATTCGTATGTTTATGGGTGTCGTACTGGGTGGGTGTGTGTATATATTTGTGCTTGGGCCAAAGTTATTAGTTTTGTTTACACTCTCGTTAGGAAAAATGAGGAGACATTGGCAGACATGTCGGGACACCTTTCTTAGCCTTGGCGTAGTTACTCGCCATCGTCGTCACTTTGTGTTTGCCCGGAAAGCGAAATTCGGGTCAGAGGAAAGTGAGGGATGATTTAATCTTCTTGACTCATAAAAATCTATAGATCAAATTCAGTTTATTAACGGTGGCTCTGTCGGATGTCTAGCCCGAAAGTATGCCTCAGAAATTAATTAGAAATTAAGATTACTTTTATAAAAGCGGTATATTTGAAGCTATAAATAAAGGAAGTCATCTAAATGATTAATTCTTAATGCTGATAATTATAGGTAAGATATCATTGAAGGTGTCAGTTTATAATGGGATTTTTATTAGTGAGTATGTATTCATGATATTGAATCCTGAAATAATTCATTGTATTCATTCCATAAATAAAAATTTATTAATTATTTATTTATTAATAGTACTTGTATTCACTTCATCTTAATGTATTGTTCTCCATTTGAGTCTCAAGTTCTGTATATGTTTATAGAAAGTTAAAGCCCATCCATTTAAGGGCAACTTGTCAACTCACATGCCCAACCCCATCACCAACACCATCAACATCATCATGGAATCCCACGCTTCCATTGTCCTCTCAGTATTATAATTAATATCGATAAGCCGCAGAAATAACCCTGGAACGCACGCATGATGCGGCAATTACCTCGCCATAGTCTCCTCCATTCGGACAGCTCAGCTACCACAGCTCCCCAGGCCCGCTCCCAGTTGCTTAATTATTCAAGAGCCACTTTAATCAAGTTGATATTTTTAACAATGTGATCATCCCTACCCCATTCCCCCTCCCCTTCCATCCTTTTTCCATTTACTGTTCCTCTAATTTCTCTATTTGTAAGCACTGAACAATGCTCGTGCACTTAGAAAAACGAAAAAGGGTGTTTTAACTTTTCATTTAATAAAATTTTAATGTTTTAGATTTCAGTATTAATATTGAAGAATTTGAATGTTATATAAATACAAAATCACAATAATTACAGATTTTTTAAAATATTATTACTCAGTACTCAGTTTCCCAGTACTTTCTCTAAGTGCATACTCATGCGTTAGGAAAGACAAGCCCTGCTTACAAGTGGTTACCAAATTGTCGTCAATTCCATGAATGACACACGTTCTTCCCGACACCACTTCCCTCCCATCTTCCAGCCCACGCGCTCTGCCCATTTCCATCTCCCCGCCACCCGCTAATAACACCCAGGGCAGCGTTTAAGGAAAACTTCGCCATAAAACTGGCGACCCTTTGAAGCACTTTTTCTTTGATAGTTTTGGGTGGCAGACAAGTACTTTATGGAGTTTGGAGCCGGTTCCACTGGAAAGGGAATGGCGAAAATGCAACCTCCGGTGAATACTTAACCATTGATTGATGTGAGTGATGAGGCAAGGCGGGTATTTGATTCATTAAAAATTGCTTAAGCTTTAATACATATGTATTTACAATTGTAGAATTTATTTTACTATTTTGTTATGTTTTCTTTTATAGATTTATTCCATTACCTTGTGTTTTTTAATTTTAGTTGAATTGACTTAATGGTAAATATGCTTTAAAAATATTATTGAAATGCCTTGAAATTCCCAACAGGTTCTAGAAACAGTACTACTAGCTACAGTGGTGGTTACTTTGCTCCTGCTTTAAAAATAAATATATTTATTATTATGTATGTATTATTAATAATTTGTAATTAATTGATGTCCTCCAATCTATAAAAAACCTACTTGCTATTGGGATATTTGTATTCCAAAGAGTGGTAAATAATGTGGATAGATGACTAATTTTTGTGTTATATCTTTGCTATGTAAATTTATTTCGGAATTTCGCGTTTTTTTTACGTTATCGATGAATCAGTTAATTTCTTTTTGACATTGATGACGATTTGGATTCATTCATTCACAATTGCCACAATGATTCAACCCTAATAATTTATTTATTCACGCTACTTTTTGCAGATGTGCCAAAGTTGAGGATTAATAAAGTGATGAGGCAATCCGAGTATCGTATGATACTTTAATGGTTTAACATAAGCTGCCATTATTGGGTCAGCGGAAAAGCGGAAAAGCCAAGGGGAGCGTGGGCAAGTGCAATGTAATCCATCCATCGATTGCCTGGGCGCCTGCAACAACCCGTACGTAGGACACGAACACAAGTGCACTAGACTAGAGGTTTTCGCCCAGGATTATAATCTACAGATTATGCAAATTAGCTGGCATGAGTGGGTAATAGGAGGCAGCAAACAAACAAGATATTTACAAGTATTTCATTGTGGCCCACGACTCTGAAGAGTGGCTGCCTCTTGCGCCCCTCCAAGAGTGCTCTTTTTTATAGAGCCCGCATATGTTCCCTAAAAATCCACTGCACATAAAGATTACGAATTGAATGTAAATTAATTTGTTGCCCGAACTGTTTTTTTATGGGATCTCTGAGCGGCAAATGATGTGAGAGATGGCGAGATGCAGTCGAATTTTACCTGGAAAGTGGACAGATCCGCCGGCGATAAGGAGCAGCAGCCAGAGATGCCTCATTTTTGTCGCTTATTTATGATTGAGAAGTCTGTATGCAAATCCCTTGTTTGAAATCCTTTTCGCTTTCCTGTTTTCGCCTTCGCGTATGGCAAACTTCGAGGATAAACGGCTGCCGAGACACTGAACTTTGTTTTTGTCGCTAAGGTTTTTCGAGAGTTGTTTTTTCTGTTTTTGTTTTTTTTTTTGCGGGCTTTGCGTGGGCTGTGTCGCTTTCGATTCTGTTGTTCGTCGAGGACTGTCGGTGGGAAATAAGAACGGCGATTGCCAACGCCGACGGAGGATATCCAGACACAGTGGAACGGGATTACGACGAAACGTAGCATGTTCAGTGCGAAAAATGGAGGTGGAATTATAAGTTATGGTTAGGAAAGTATCTTTTTATGCCGGACTCTTAATTTTTAGTTGAGGAAAGTGTCCTTTAAACCTATTTGAATGTATTTATTTTAATTAATCATCTTTTTGTCAGTTTGCAGGACTTGCCATTTGCCAAAAACATAGCATACTTTTCACCGGTTAAGTTGTGGGAGTAATATTTATGCGAGAAATTTAAATCCTTGTTTTTTAAGTTGAGCACGACTTGTAAAAATAAGTGTTATTTTTTCAATAAATTGAAACTTTTAAGGGATATTTTTATTTACTTTCAGGTAATCCAGATGAAAGGATATTTTCTAACAGAAATATTAGGGATAGAAAGCAATATAACCATAGCTTTGAATTTCGAATCTGGAATTTTGCTGTCCCAGCAGTTCCACTGTATTTGCTTGCGCATGGGAATCGGCATGGGGAATGGAAAGATGTGGAAAGAAGCAGAGAGCCAGCATAATAACCGAATAACCGAAGGCGGCGAAGGAGAGCAGATGACTCATAGAGCACAATCGCAGGAGTGGTGCCCAATTGGAAATCCAGAAATGTGTCGGAATCGGTACCGCGAAGGAAACTTAATTTCCCATTTAGCATGCAAAACACGAGGTGCAAGAGCGAGACAGCGCCTAGGTCAATTCCACTTTCCAGCATTCCCTTGCAGTTGGTGCAATCTGCAGCCAACCCTCCTACTAGTCCTCCTCCTTCCATCACTCCCCCACTGGGCTTGGCCGCGTTGCCAACTGCTGCAGCGCTCTCTTCGACGCGAGTGGAAGGCCTCTCTTAAGTAGCCATGCCAGGGTTTCTGAGTCTGCGCGCCTCTTGGAACATTTCAATTTTCTCGGGGATTCTAACTCAAATTCAAAAATTTTCATGCTGTCAGCATCTTCTTCATGCTTCCATTCTGCTGGCTTTTAGCTTTGTTGTCGCCCTTGTTGTTTGATTAATTTGTTTTCAAAGAATGGAATTCTTGGAAATTCTACGAATGCACCGCGGTCGCCATCAGAAATCTCGCTGTGTGCATTCCCGTGTGTGTGCCAGTGTTCCAGTGCGAGTGTGCTAGTCTTGGTGTGGGTAAATATAAATATTTGATTAATATCCACGCCTATCCAATCCCATTGCTCTGTGGAAATAGAGGCCCCTTGGAATTGTTCTAAATTTGCGGATGTTTACAAGCTTGGCACCCAACAAAAGACAACACAAACATCTTACCAAAGGCACTGGAAAAAAAGTACCTGTAAGGTAGAACGAAAGGATAATTTAGAAAATTTTTAATTTCTCACAATTTAACGCTTTTGGTATTTAGAAAATTTTTAATTTCTCACAATTTAACGCTTTTGGTATTTATATAATAAGAATCAATAAGAAAATTAACCCACCCTTTTATGAGTGATCCTTTCCGATCATTTTCCTCAGTGCAACGCACACAAGAGTCTCAAAGAGATCTATCTGTGCAATGCATAATGCCAGGCACTTTGTTTCATGCTCGTAGATTAATTTTAATTGTTTGTTTGTTTGTACAGTGCAAATGTTGCATGTAGATACATTTAATGCGGACGCTGTCGCACTCATAAATTGTTACTGCATCTGTTGCGCCAAGTATCTGTATCTCGGAGCGCGTATCTGGCGATGTAGGCGTCATCAGACACTGACAAATAAACAAACGTCGCCGGCGGAGGAACTCTGCATCACTCCGCTATACTCCATTGGGTGTTCCCTTAACCCCTCAGATGCCGCAAGGAAATCACGGCTGCGGCTTCGGCTTTGGCTTCGGCTTCCCATGCCTGGCTTTATTACAGCAGGCCTGAGAAAATGCCGCAATTGCATCAAGCAAATTGTCTCCGGGGGATGCAAATAAATTTCCGCGAATCTTGTGCTGCAACTGCAAGTAGTGTTCTTCAAGAATATTGAAGAGGAAAAAGGGGAAGAAAAGGGGTTAAAACTGGAGAATCCATGGACATGTGCTGTTCAGCAATTGCAGGAATTTAGCGCAAGCATGTGAAATAATTAAATTGTATTTCGTTACTTAATTGCTAAGTAATTGGGGCTTTCGCGAAACCAGTTCAGCCAATTATTGTTATAATTTTCCATTTGTAAATAGTTGAGAAAAACTTGTATTTATTGCTTGAATAAATACAAATATATTAAATATACAAATGATGCCAGAGAATCAGAGATATAAAAACTTGACATTTTAAATCCATTATTTGATGTAAAATATTACACATATTTTACTGTTTTAATACTTTGCAACAAATATCACAACTACGTAATTCAAAGAATTACAAATTAGAAAAAGAAAAATGTTCAAACAAAAATTAACAAAAAACTCAAAACAAAACTAAAAAATATAAAACTAGCAAAAAGTACGAATTTCCACTTCCCTCACCTATTGCCATAGTTATTCTAGGCACAATCCACACTTTCAGCGGTCCACATCCGTTTATTCATACTTATGGCCAGGAAATGCTTTCTTTCTAAAAATACAACCCCTTTTGTGAAAAGAATGTTTTTAAATAAAATTATTTCGCGCCACATAGTCGCCGCGCTCTTAATGCTCGCTCTTCGCTGGCATTTACTGTCTCTTACGCTCACCCCGCTCTCTTCGACAAGCTGGCTGGGCAAGCATTATACCAATTCAGTGTTTAAATCCAACGTTCACTTCTCTTTCCGACGTTGCCCCGAACAGACGGTTATACTTTGAAAAATATACTATCCTCCCCCGGTGATCTTGTGTGTTGTGCTCGCTGTGTAGAATAATCCGGACCATAAAGCCCGAGAACCGAGATCCAGAAGAATAGTTCCCAATCAATAACAATAGCGATTCCCCCTGGAGAAAGGTGCTGACAGTGCTGGCCGGAAATTGGAACGCTCCAACGTCAACATAATTACGCGGCAATAATTTTTTCGAAAAATCGAAAAGGTCACCAGAAATCAATCGTCGTGACATAGATTTCGAAACAGCATCGAACAAAAGCCCAAAACGCTGCGGATTGGATACCTAATTAAGCTCAGACCGGCGACGAGTGCACTCGCCTTTTAATAAATATAAAAACATACTTATAAAATATATAAAAAAAATAAATAATGATGTCCAGACGATCGCTGCTAATTGCCGGACTCCTACTGATCGTGGGCTGCTCCGCGGGTAAGTGCCTTCTGGGGTTAAGCCTGATGCAACCGTAAAATAATCTAATCGAAATGGGAGGAGGCCGACCCCAAAAAATACAACAAAATCAAGTCAGTCCCTCATCGCAATGGATCAGATTCGGACTGGGATTTTGAAGTGCAGTCCAGGAATTTACTATAAATCGATGTGATTGTTGGGCGTCAGTCAGTCAGTCCACTGGGATGATAATCGGAATGTTTCCAACCAATTTTGACCTACATTCGAACCCAGCATGATTATGCACTGGAAATAAATAAAACTAGTATAATTAGCAATGGTGTTTCTTATAATTAAAAGACAAATATAATAGTTATAGTTCTTAACTATCTTATTATATTAGAAGATATTTTGAGTTAGGAAATTTCATATTTTAAATTCCCCAAAGCTCACTCAAACTAAAAATCCCCTTATTAACCAAACTGTTCGTTTAAATATTTTCTTTCACAAGCATTTTGCACAATCTTTCATATATATAAAATCCAATTATAACTTGAAATATGTTTGAGTTCAAAAATATTATTTTTCATATGCTGAAACACAACAAAAATAAAATATAACAAAGTGACTAATTTTTCTTATAATATTTTTCTATGCAAATCCGTGATGGAATTTGGGGGATTTTTACGAACCAAATGAATCACTTAAATGATGATGAGCGATTAGGATTCCCATTAGCCCCTTTTGGCAGTGATTCATTAACAGATCTTGTCTCTGCTGACATTACAAAAAATATATGCAAGAGATTTCCGCATTTTTTCCTTTTTTCCATACTGTTTAGTTAGTGTATCTTTTTATTACTTGGTAATTTTTGCACTTTCTTACAGCGAGTGGCTTCGAACAGTAAACTTTATAATTTATTGTCTAAAGGCCGTCACATTAATTCAGTTATTTATCACGTTCGATGAATGGCATACGAGTTTTCCTCGCTCATTCAAGCGCTTTGCTAGGAAATGTTTTGAGGGAGGGGAGTGGCGGCGCTGCTGCTGCTTTTTGCCATTTGTGATTCCGACTCGGTTACGGCTGTTAATTATTCCAGACTTCTCCCATTGTCCCGGCGGCCAGGAAATGAGCAAAAACAAACCCGTGATCAATAGGAGCAGCAGGAGGGTTGGGTATCGGATTCGGATTCCGATCGGGGTCCTGTATTAATTAGCCCCTCAACTCACCACTAGGTATGGCAATTCCCCTAAAGAAGCGTGTCGAAGAAGCGTGAGAACACTATTGGTCCTGGTGTGATCACCTGGAACCCCTTTCCGCGTTGTTTGCCTACCCCAATCCATAAACAATGCGATTATCATCAGATTGATTGGATTGCGAAATGGTGGGCTTGTCCCTATATGCATGTGTACTTCATACATATAAGAAAGGCAGTTTTCTCTCTGATCCGCCTGGAATTTATGTTTTCTCAGTCTACATATTTACCATATTTACTTAATATTCCAAAGATGTCCGACTGCGCTTGACATGGGTAAACAACAAGTCTAATCACTGCGAGAAAAGTTGGGTTTACAGTCTTGAAATGTCTTGAAATATCTGCCAACAATTATGACGCTATTGCAAATTCCTTAAACGTCAATTAACATTGGATTTTTTTGCAATCTTAAATGCTTGATTTCTTGATATAAACAGGTATCTCGGTAATGTCTGGTTAAACATGAAGGTAATATGTGAATGACGCTGACAGCTTCTCTATAGAAATCTGTGGAGATTATTGCTAACCAATACCGCGTTGTAATAAGTTATGTAGAATATATAGAGGTTTCTTATACAATATATTTTGTATTAATTCAATGGCATTTATATTTAAAGACCAAACCAAGTAGTTATCTTTTACAAATCTTTAGCAGACAAATTGGAGACAAAATCTCCACTTAGCTTCAAGTCAAACTGGTTTTTCCCTGTGAATTTTCTATATAGATGCATATATAGCTTCTTCAAAAGTTGTTATATGATTTTGTTGGCTTTTTCTGAAAGCAGCCTAACACTTTGTATCTTGTAAATATATAGTTCCAAGAGTCGAATAACTGAACACCATGGTTGGAAAGTTAATTCCTTGTTAAATTCCGAATTTGACTACAATTTACATGAATTTCTTGACAACGCTGCTACTCAGCAGATTTTCCAAGTGTCCCGATTTTTGAGAACAAATTCGGGTCTTTTTTTCTGAATTTTTGTTTTGTGCAGGAGTGCCTTGTTTTCCCTCGCTTTTTTCCGCTTTGGGGATTGAATTTCATGGAATGTTGTGGTGCGAATTGAAGTGCCCGGGAAAAGAAGCAGAACCAGAACCATATAGCCCAGAAAAAGAAGGCATCAAATGACCGCGAATATGGCAAAGAAGCGAGAAGCATAAAAAAAGATTTCGTTTGGCTCGAAATGCGAGGGAGAGAAGGTGGCATAACATATGTAGAAACTAAGTTTATGCGTAGAAATTCAGCAATACGTGAAATCAAAAGACATTATATATTTTTAAACAAGATGGTTAACAGGATTCGAAGTGCGAGTTTTGCACTATTTTCTGTTAGGTTTTATGAAGTTAGAAAAGGTTAAATACATTTATGAGTAGAACTTTAGGTTTCCTTGAATAAGGTAAGGACTTGGGGATCTTATTTTTAAGAATAAGATCCTTACAGGTTCCCAAGTGGGAGTTTTTTACTACTTCTTATAAGGCTTCTTTAAATGCCACCCTTTTGTGTGTTGTTTAAATCATGATATAATTTTGTATCACAAATTGAACTTCGCATAAACCTACCACTAGGGATCAGAGGTGGGAGTGGCGTGTTGCGAGGGCTCTGCCCTTGTCTGTGCAGAAATTCCTGCTCAACGAAGAAGGCCCGATAATTTATTTTGGACCACGGTGACTCACCCGATCTGTCTGTTCGCCATACCATGGCGTGGCATTCATGTACTCGCCCGATTCGCCTGCACTACTGCACAGATGGGGGCTTTGTGGAGTGGGTGGGCAGCCGGGAGGGGTATATCGGGGACATCGGGGGAGACTCACTCTCTGTGCCGGCAAGAGCGAGTTAAGCCAACTCGTAACCAATTCTCGACAATTAAAGAATCAATTTACTTAGCGTCGCTGGCGAATTGCCTGCCGCTGAATGAGTTGTTGTCCGCCCCGCGGAGTGCGGGCATTTCAAGCGGGTGCGGTTGGTTGGTGCAGCACCATTCAAGTGGGGCACGATCGTACATATATAATGTGTATATAGCTCACTTGTACATGGCTCTGTACATGCACATAAACCGCTGATCATTGGCACGATAATGGAGAAGCCAACTGGTGATTCAGTGGCAGGCAGAAGTCAAAGTTAAAAAGCCGCAGATGCTTTGGCTCTCCCCGGCTTGGGCTTATATGTAAGTATTTCCAGAATTTACGAGCCATCAAGAGGAGCAGAAGTGCTGATCGAGTATACTTGAAGGAAACCGATCAAGCAATGTTAGCTATTTGCAGCTTTGGAATGCCGCGATTTCAGATTAATCTCGGGAATGTTTATCTGGAGAGCTTATGCACAAAGTTGGGGTTCTTAAGGTCGTGGTGTATAAAGGAGTCTTTATTTTATAGAATTTATAATTTACTACTATTGGTAGATTTATTTATATTTAGAAATATCAAAGCATAAGTTCTGGTTAAGAGAATTGATAGACCTAGAGGCAAGCCAGAGCAGGTTTTTATATGTATAAAGTTATATTCGTTCTTCATAAATTTCAAATCATTAAAAAATTAAAAAATGTGTGTTTCTACAACATATTGTTTCCATGTTATTTTTTACTAAGTTTAACTAATTAATTTTAAGGTTGCAACATAA
This sequence comes from Drosophila burlai, assembly GCA_008042655.1. Lineage (NCBI taxonomy): Eukaryota > Metazoa > Arthropoda > Insecta > Diptera > Drosophilidae > Drosophila > Drosophila burlai. The sequence goes on along the minus strand of VNJT01011758.1, from coordinate 5,261 downwards.
TATTTTAAAAACCTTCAAAGTCTGCCAGCCTTTATTTATCTTCTATTTACAACCATAACAAATTGATTTAAAGCTTGTGATTTCAAAACATTGCAATTTTCAACGGTTACATTTTTTAGAGTTTAAAATTTCAAAAATGCTTTACAACTCATAAATGTCTACGCTGTCTCCACACTTATTATCATGTATTTATTTTGATTTTCTCTGCTTGGCGGCCAAAACAGCTAACGAATTCTTAACGGCATACTTAGTTATGTTCTCTAAAAAACCGTCCCTGCTGCGTGCTAAAATTCCAATTGAAGCTTTGACTCCAAACCCAATTCGAAAAGAACCCAAGCAGTTAATAGAGAGGAGCGGAGGAGGGCATTGGAATAGATGGATAGATGGCTAGGGAAGAACAAGAAAGGAGTGCCGCATATTAATTAGGAGCCACACACAAGAACCCTGCCCCCGAAGCCTCTTAATATGCGCTGGGCGTAGTCGAAGTCGCGCCTCGACTATATAGCATATGGCCATCCATCCAACCAACTACTGGCACTATGCCCGCACAATTCCGAATCCAATTCCAATACCAATTCCGAACCCAAATCCGTGGCACTTGCCGCAGACACGTGCAGCCGCCACTGGGGAAAATCTCCCGGCCCCGATCGAGGGAAAAATCGTTTAAGTGAAATCAATGTTCTCTGTTTTTGGAAAGAAAGTGCACGCACATAGGCTTGTGTGAGTGCTTCTAGAATTTGTGTTGTGGATGTGTTTCGATCATAGAAAATCGAAATTTATGGCGGCCACTTGATGCCGCAGCGAATGGAAATGGAAATAAATCGATTAGGGTAATGTGAGGTCGAAATTATGAAAGAGCATTTGCATATTTTAAACATTTCTGGTTTCGTTTTTTAAATCCTCAATTAGTTTTTGGCCAGAGAATGGCAGCTGCCAAATGAGTTTCTAGAGTGCAATCCCTTCTGCCATAGACCGGCACACGCTTGCGAATAATTTGCTATTTTCGGCATCTGTCAATGCTGCACATCTGCTCCTGGGTCCGCAATACTCCCCCTACTCCTGCAGGGCTCCTGGCCAATTTCAATTTTAAAGTGCCCGGGACCGATGTGCGTAGGTAGTCGCTTTATGAGGTTCTCGCCTCTCGGTCGATGGTCCTCCATGGCCGTAACCTGATCGCTTTCACAGAACCCGAATGCCATTATCATTATCCGCTTCGCCTCATGTCTCTATCTGCCACACACGGGCACGGATACTCACCCAGACACAGGCACAAAGCCATCTCCTCCACCTCCTCATCATACTCCTCCTCATCCTCCTGGGCCGACGCACAAACAATTTTCGGCTCATATAACGCAGAGTCGGTCCCTTGGCCAGGTCTTTCTCCTCTAGAAAGCGGTGACTGGTCAGACACGTAGTGCACTCTGGAAAATGAGGGGAAAATTGTATTTCAAGTCGGAGAAATAAAAGAAAAATAGAACTTCAAGAAGGATATAGTAAAGAATGTTTTCTGCAGTTTTCATCACTTTTGTTTGGAAGTATTGAAACTGCATATTTTTTAAACACTTTAAATAATATAATATATTCAGAGATTTGTACTTAAATTGTACTTAAACTCTTTTGAAAATATAGATTTCTATGCAGAAACATCTAATTAATTTATTAATGTATTATTTATCAGGGAATAAAGCATATAATACACATATTTCTAAAATAAAAAACAACATTTATTTCAAGTTAAAACCCCCACTAATTAACCCATTTCCTAAAAAAGAAATGTATACTCAATTTTCCTCAGTGTACAGTTTAGGGGAGGGGATGGACAATGCCAACCCGGCTGGACAAACCTGAATACATTCGGAAAGGAGATCAGAGATCAGAGAGCTCGCTCCCTCCGCGGCTCTGGCCTGGCTCTTAATTTCCTCCCGGGGCCTTATCACAGGTAGTAAAACCAACAACAAAAGTGCTGCACTTGAATGATTCCAAACTATGAGCCAAGGGGAAAGGTAAATGAACAGGCGGGAGGGGATGGGAGTGACTGGCACTATACATAGACTGGCTTAACTTTGGCCTGTGGCTTTGGGTTATTAGCTGAAAAATGCATTTCTACCGGTCTGTCTTTAATTTCCAGAATCATGTTTATGATAAATTGTTGTCGGTCTAATTCTGAGTAGCAATTAAAATGGGCCAGGAACAAGGGTTAAGGAAGGTTACGGGGGGACTTTTATCTTCGAGAGATAGGGAGAACACGAAAGCGTACATAATCCGGGGTTAAGATCGTTTCGGGAGGATGTGAGCCCGAAATTAGAGGTTTGAAGGAAGGCAGCCAGAGTAAACTTAATGGAATTATAAATGAATGGTTTAATCTTTTCAGAGAAATATGTTTGTATATATATTCATGGGGTATTTAATAATATTTCAAGTTGGAAAATATATTTTAAAATTTATATATTCCTTGGGGAATATAATTTCTCTCTTTCATAAGGGTTATTAAGAGTTATTCAGCTCACACTAATTATGCTCCCTGAAAATATGTTTTCAATACTCAAGACCCCACTGAGAACTTCAAAATTTATTCAGCACTCAAAAACATATACAAAAAATCCACTTCGTATTTCTGCTTCAACATTGTACTTCCTTCCCCAAAAAAAGTTTATTTACCAAGTTTCTTATCGTGTATGTTTATCGGAAACCAAAAAATAAAAGAAACCCCATTCAATGCTCCTGGAGAAAAATCCGCAAATAAAATAAACTTTCATTGCGATTGTTGTGCTTGCTCTACTGCGCTTATCTTCCCGGTTCAACGGCTTCTTCTTTTATTTTTTTATTTATTTTGTATATTTGTGGGGCGGAAAGCATCCAACATAAATTCAGTTGGCTTCAGTGTCTTTTGGTTCAATGTAAATAAGAGAATAAATTTCTTTTATGGCTTAAGTTTACGACAAAGAGCGAATGCGCGTGAGTGAATGTGCATTTTTTGTGGACTTAATGCCCGAAAAAAGAGAGGGAAAGATCATTTTCCTTTTGGCAGGAATCGGAGAATCGAGAACGGAATCGGAATTCGAGTTGGAAGCCCACAGAGAATTGTTGTTTTGTCCGAAATGGTGTTGTTTTTTTTAGCACGCAACACTGAGCAAACGATGAAAAACTGGCCATAACACTCATAGAAACAAGCGGCAAAAGCAAATGTACAAAATGTAAATTTAAACTTTTCACAATCATCCGACCTAAACTGTCCCTTATTTTTCGAGGGTGTGTGCGGTGTTTTACTTTGTACACGGAAAGAATAAAGGAGGGAAAATATAACTCTGATATAATTTGTACTAAGAATATTAGACAATTGTTTTTTAAATGAATTAAAGTTAAGTTTATGATTTTTATACTATTTTTATTTCAGAGATTCAAACTAATTTATTATCATTTACTTATGATCTACATTATTGATTACCCAGGGTTACTCCTTGCTATTTTTAGTAATTGCTTTTACATATTGAACTAAAATATATTTAAATTATCCATATTCTATAAAATTTTGGAACTGCAGCGATTAAAAATAATTGCAGAATACTTATTTTTATTAAACTTCTTATCAACTTATTTTTATTACCTTTACTTTTTTTTACTTTTTTGGACTCCTTGTTTATTTGTTGAATTCCCTAATTATCATAAATTCCAAAAGAAGCTCCCCAATTTTGTTTGCAGTGCATTTCGCTGTTGACGTGTATGCGTGTTGCAGTTGGCACTATGAAAATGGACATTGTTGTGAAATGCTTTCAATTCGGCGAGTGTGTGTCCATCGGTGACACCACCAAAAACAAAAAGTGGCCCAATGCGTCGCCCTTCTCCTCACTCTCCGCGTTCTCCTCGCTGGTGTAGTTTTCCTTTCCGTCAGCACGTCACATGTGGGTGCGGCGATCGCCCAAGCGACCAGGAGGGTGGGAGAGGGAGGCAGAACCCCGCGGGAGTGAGAGTGAGAGGGAGAAGGTGTGATAGCGAGGGGGAGGAGTGTGGTGTTGGGTTAGGCACTGTTGTTTTCCCTCTTTCTCTCTCCACTCTCTCATTTTAATTTTCGGTTTTCATGTGACCCCATTTCACCGAAATGTTTTCCACAAACTATGTTTGTACACATGCAGATGCGTACATATATATGTACACTTGGAAGAATAATATTCTTAATTAGTATTATAATAAAAATAGAGGGGAAAAATTCGGAAGGATAAATTGATGTTTAAAATAAAATGTAACTCGAAAATACAAAAAATGTGTGGACTAAAATGTAATATTCCTGATCAGCATCAACAGCTGAGTCGATCCAGCCGTGTCTGGTAGCAAACAAAAAATTAAAAAGGGTAAATTCCTACCTCATCATTTTAAGCACAAGGCTAATTTTCCTCTGTGTATTTGTTGGCTTCTAGGGAGAAGCGACAAACGAAAAAAGAACTGTAAATGCGAATCGCTAGCGTTTAATTTAACCCATCATCAGTGCAGCTGTCCCCTCTACCCAACAATCCCCTTGATGAATTCGAGCTGCGAAAATGATAAAGACCAAAAACAAACAAAAATACAGACAGTTATGATGGCCTAATGCCCACTGCTAAAGCAACAACATTAATAACAACAGCAGAAGCAGCAGCCGCCTGCCATGGTTTCGATTTCCATTTAATTTCCTTTAATTAACCCAACGACTAAATGTGGTGGCTGATGTGACCCCCTGGGGGAATGAGTATTATAAACAAACCGATGGTCCATGATTGCAGAAGATCTTATAAAGCAATAGATAAACTTCTATGTGCTAGATAGGGATCATTAAGGGGGTCTTCTACCTTCGCGCTCAAATTTGGGGCCTATTTTTCAAAAATGGATTGCAAAAAAACTACACATGATATCCGAACAAAATTTTTTTTATTTGATTAACAAAAGCTTGAACTTACAAAAAAAAAAAAAAACCATATGAATTTATCATAACGTTTGCCATTGGCGCGTCGTCGAATTAGCCTCTGCCGGCGCGAAAGAGGCAAACGGTTGGCAAGAAATCTCAGCTTCAGAACGTGCAAAAAACAAAACATATTTTTTAACTTAATTTTAAGAACGTCGATTAGGTCAGGACACAAGCTTTTTTTAATATTTGAAAATTTCACAAAATGGCAGCGATTTGAACAAAAAATTTAATTTTTGACCATGTTTTTCAACCTAAAAATTACTGTAAAAAATTGAAAAAAAATTTTTTCAAAAAAAGCTTGTGTCCTGACCTAGCGAGATGTTTT
>VNJT01011753.1:0-12044 GCA_008042655.1 Drosophila burlai | reverse complement strand
TTGGCAATCGAGTTGCGTAAACTAATTTTCCATGTCGTCACTTGATTGTTTTAAAAGCCAACTCGCTGTTGGCCCTTTTGTTGACACATTCCCTGGCACACTCACGTGATTTGAGCCAGGCGGCCGAGTTGCAGTTGGATTGTCAGCCATTGAGACATTGAGGGTACTAGGAATACTGGCTGCATCCTAATGCAGTTTTTGTGTTATGAGACCAGGAGTTTGGTTGGTATATCCTTTGAAGGGTTTGCAGGGGGAACTGTACATCTATATGAAATAGAGACAGATACAGGGGAATATACTTTATTTTGAGGAGGTTTCTTAGGAAGTTTTGAGCTGGGATTTATTGGAATTTTATTTCTGAACCTAAACCTATAAATAATATTTAATATTTGTATGCGGAACTAACTCTATATGAAACAGTGACAAATGCATGCGTATATTTTTTATTTTGAGGAGGTTTTTGAGCTGGGATTTATTGGAATTCTATTTCTTAACCTAAACCTATAAATTCTATTTTTTAAATATTTTTTAACCTATTCAATAAATCAAGTAATATGTTAGGAGACTTGTAAAGCTTAAATTCACTTGCTTAGTCTGGTTTCCTTATCTTATACAATGTAAGGCTTAAACATCCTTTAAAAATAGCTTTCTCACAAATTAAATTCTACATTCCTATACCCAAAATTAACTTAAATTCGTACACAACTTTAATACAAATATTCTCCACTGTCTGCTCGTTTTAACCAGAATTATTTGAGCATATCAGGATCAGCTTCCCCGCACATTGTTGTGTTGTGTGTGGATGTGTGGAGGAGTGTCTTGTGTCCCCTGTCCTGTGTGTGTCCTTTGTGTGTGCCGCAGACATTTCCGCAATGTATTTCGACTTGAGGCATTTGCAAGATGATGGATAATGGCATTCAATTTGCGGAATTGCTCAGCTCCACTTCGAATGCGATTCCTACTTGGGCGTCCTTGTCGAGGGTGTGGTTGGTGTCTGTGTCTGGCTTAAATAGTTACGTCAATTAATTTACAACTCATTGTCAGTCCGTTGTCGTGTGCATTATAAATGATTTGTGTGCTATTGGGTTTCCTGTGCCTGTGCCTATGCCCTTTGCCCTCGTTTCAAAACGTATTTCCTGTATTCCCTTGCCGCTGCGTGTTCATTAGCCTGAGGGGGCACGGGCCCTCGTTTATGGGTCAACTGCTGCTGTGACCTCGTTTGCCGGGTTAACCCTAAACCTGCATTTCGATTTCGATTCACAGAGACGGGACTTTCCGGCTCTCTTCAAACTATTTGCAGTGCTTGGCTAATTTTCATTGCCCCACTTGAGTGAACGACGACACACACACAGAGAGAGCAAAACCCTTTAAATATTCATGGGCCCCGAGTTGAAGTCGAGTTAAATGACAACCACACACAAAACCCGCCTCCTCCTTCACTCGCACTCGCACAGCGCTCTTATCAATTATCAATTAACCTAAATTTGAGCCCTTTACGATTTTGGCACGGCCAATGACAGCGCTTCGGTTTTCCTCCACTTTTCCTCACTTTTCCCACTCAGCCAGGATGTCATCCCAAGTCGTCGTGTGTGCCAGCTGAAGCTGAATTGCTGCTGCTGCTGCTAGCTGGTGGATGCGGCACGAAGATGGAACGTTTTCCAAACGGAAACTGACAGCCGCCATCGCAGGTGTCTGGCTGAGTGACTTTCTGATTAGTGTGAGTGGATTTTCATCCACATTTCTCTTTGGGATAGCCAGGAAAATGGCCCATGAATTGAATTGCATTTAAATGGAAATTGTTTAGAAATGTATGTTTGGGAAAAAGCCTATGAAATGAAAGGTATTTAGTTGGAACTTGTTTAGAAATGTATATATTTGGTTTTATTTCACAGAATTTAAAACAAAACTGAGGTCCTGTGATCCTTTTGGCTAAACTAAAAGCTTTTTTTATAGATTTTTTTTTTTTAGCTCAAGGCTAAGAACTCTGACCGCGTCCCGTGCGCGTGAGGGCGTGAGACTTGGCCCGAACTCTTGGCTCTCTGACGACCCTTGACAATAATCATTTTCATTACTGTAAAATGTCAACAGTGTCAGCAAGTCTCCTTGAACATCCTCCACTCGACGCAGGACATGTAGCTGAAATTTGATGATGCAGCAGCGGGAGTAGAAAAACAGCATCAGCTGCCGCTGTGATGAGAGCAAAAGGATCCATTTTCCAAGCCAGCCAAATCTAAAACAAACAACTGAACCGAGGTCCTTCTTCAAACTCAGCTCCTTCGTACTGAGCTCCTTCGAACCAGGCTGCTCCAAACTGAGCTCCTCTGTACTGGGCTCCATACTGAGCTCTTTCAAGGCGAAACATTGACAACATCCCCCCACTAGGTGCGCTCCGGGGCGACATTTTGCAGCTACTTGTGCCACAGCAACGCCCCCGCATCCACACATATCCTTTGGCTATGGCCAAAAAAATAGGAAAAAATAAAAGAACGGGTAAAAAAAAGAAGGAGTAGCTACGTCTAGAAGACGACTACGACGGCGACGTGCATTTGCTCAAGTGGAAATGAATTGAACTCGGGCAGCGGCAAAGGCAGCAGCAGCAGCAGAATGCAATCTCATTCTCTTGTCAACTTAACCTCGACTGCCGCTGCCGGTGCCGCCACTTGGAGGATGCAGCAATGGAAGATGAGTTGGGGGAGGCATCGAGGTGGCATCGAGACGTTGCTGCTGCCATTTGGTGACGCGAAAGCACAGTGGGTTTCCCCATAAAACCCAATGCAGATAAAGCGAATTACCTCTTGGCAATTATGCGACAAGCCATAGAATTTGTAGGTCCCTAAACAGTCCTTTGTGTTTTGAGTTCAGCATGAAAACAAGTTAATAAAAGGGTATAAAAGTGTGTCCAGGGAGTAAGGAGTCCTTTAAAGTTGTAGTTGTTGTAGTTATTTTCGTTGGTTTTAGAAATATATAAACTTTCTTTCATATATCTTGGATAATACTCAACTAAATTGTTAGAAATTTGTCAACTCTCTTTGATGTCTCATAGGTAATACCACGTTTAATTGTATTTAATTTCCTTAATTTTAGAACATTTTAAATCTTCTGTGATATATTTTAGAAAGTCCCCACTAAATTGTAGTTAATTTCTTGGGTTTCAAAATCTTTAAAACATCTCTAATATGTCTTAGTTAATACCCCACTGAATTGTAGTTAATATTCTTATTTTAAGAAATCTTTAAACCTTTCTTTGATAAATCTTAGATAACGCCACACTGCAGAGATGACCCACTTGGCTTTTATTTTTTCTCTAAGCAGACTAGAGACTAAATTGAATTGTTCTGAAAAATGGCACTAAGATCTCTACCAGCTCAATGGAATGGAATTTTATCTGCCTTGATATATCTCGAAAAGACCACTGTGTGTTGTGTGTGTCTGGGGGTGACCATTTCGCCTATTGTTTGCAGGTCTGTGATGCTTTTGCTACTGCTTCTGCTTTTCCAACTGCTGCTGCTGCTCGATTTTTTCTTTAAACAATGGCCTGAGCATTTTTGATTGTCAAATGTTTGCAGAGATAACATTTACTATGCCGGATTTGAAGAGCCAAGAGCGTAGGAGATGGCAATCCGGTGGAATGAAGCGAGTGCCGTAAGCGCTGCTAAGCGGGGAAAAGATATTATATATATATATATACATATGTATACCCTGGTGTATCCTGGTGATAGCATCAATTTGTAATGATCTTATAAGTGCTTGTATTGCGCCTTTGTCTGCTGGTTTCCTTTCCTTCCTTTGGCTCCTTCCTGTGTGCGGTTTATAAACAAATGTCTTGGAAAAGTTTCCGCCAGTCAATTAAATGGCAATTAGAGAGGCAGGGACTTCATTGTGTCAAGAGAAAGGAGGAGTTTCGGGGGGATGGAATCGCAATCAGGAATCAGGAGTCACGAGTGAGAAGTGAGCAGTGAGCAGGGAGAGACAGAGTGTCGAATTCACACTGCTTCGCATTTCAATTAAAATCCAATTTCCCAGCGGAAGTGCTTAATTATTGGATATTAGCCAAGAGCTTTGCTCGCTCCTCCATCAAGGACTCTTGACACCCGATTCTGCAAAGCTGACAAACAATTTCCTGGCAGTTGATCGATGGTTGGTGCTGCTGTTGCTGCTGCTCCTCTTGCTGTTCCTTCTGCTTCTACTATTAATTGAATCCCTTTCACACCCAAAGATTTCCTTTCCTTAATTTTTGGGCAGACACATGACATATGGTTTCCTACTTTTAATACTGAGTTTTACGTGTTGGTAATACTCCCTTATTGCACTTTACGCTAATTGAAATTGCAACCGAATTACCAGGCAGTGGAACTGCGGCAGAAGGCATAAAACCCAATGAAAATATAATCACATTTATGCAGTTTTTATGCCAGCAATGTAAATATTTTCGTTGGGCCCACACGAGTGTGCGAGTGTGAATGCTGAATGGCCGGGAATTACGAGTATGACTGGACGTCCTGGTTGAGTAACCATAACGTCACACAGTCACAGATATGGTTAAGGCTGCAGATACATTTACAGATACATTCACAGATACAGTTGCAGATATGGGCATCCACAGGACCCCGTCAGACGTCCTGGCCTGCCTGGCAAACTGTTCGCATTTCGAGTTCATTGAATTTGCTCCGATTTCTTCTCTTTGGACCCTTTTCAATGGACATGGATGTGCATTAATAAGAGCATTGCGAGTGGAAATCGTAGCGTGAAATTTATGAAATCCCAGCGACAGGATATGTGCATAAATGTATTTTTGATATAATTGCATTTTCTGCTCCAGTGGCCCCCACGCCTCGCGCTGATTACGTAATTTAATACGAATAATTGGTTTTGGGTTAGTAATATTGACATGTGGACTTCAGCTGTTGCATTATTAATGCGAGCTGAAGAGCAGCGTTTCCGCTTCCCCTCACATATAGTATTTGGTATATATGTCTTCCTATGATAAATGATGTCCTGGCTAATATATGCTTTGTGCGTTGATGTCACGTTCTGATCATTAATTATGTGAACTTGTTTTTTGCTCTTGTCTCTATTTGCAGTTCAGCGAGCAGCTTCCCCGCCGGCATAAAGGATAAAAAAGGTAAGCAGAAAAAAAGGATCCCTACGTATTTACGACCGGGGCGTGTCGAATTTGACAGGCGCAACATATATCGGTAGACATAATCTCTCCCTGGCCTCGGCCCCTGATTAGTCCTGGAGGAGGTGGATGGTGAATGTGACCTGCTGTCCCGGTGTCCTGCTGCCCTGCTGCCCGCACGTAAGCCACTGGCAAAGTAAAACTTTTAACGAAAACTGACAACCGCAATGACCAAAGTGTCATAAATCCATAAATCCATAACCCAGCGTCAACAACATCAACAAACTGTTTGTTGTACGACCTACGACATGTGATGGCGCGCTCAGAGAGGAGGTGCACACCGAGAAAATACCTTTTAACTATGTATATCGTGTATATATATATACATCAGTTTAAATTATCTTATCAATATTTGCTCATAAAACTCGATTTTTCGATTTAATCTTATATTTTAATCTTATCAGCTTTGATAAAGAGAAACATCATATTATTAAAGGCTAATAATTATTGCTGTGTACGCTGGGTTCGGATTGTAGGTTCCAAACTGTCTGCTTTCTTATTGATACGTCTAGACTCTTTAAAAATAACCTAATATAAAACGAACATAAATAGATCTTCGAAACCCAAGTCTAATTTTCCTTTCTTGCAAAAACCATTTGTGGTCCTTCAAGCCGGTTTTTTGCTAGAAACCAGGGACCCTTCTGCATGGGCGCTTCTTTAAAATGTCAAATCATACTAAATGTAGAGTTCGGGTACTTATGATATTTCATTCTCTATAAATAAATAAATCTTAAAGTCTGGGCCTGGTTCGCCTGTGGCTCTCGTGCTTTTGTAAAACTTTAACGTTTTTCGTTAGAAAAACATCCCAATTGACCAACTTAAAGCCTTGTTTTTCTGCCCGTGCATATCCCTTTTCGAGTCCCCCGGGCAGGAGTGTCAGCTTGGCGGCCAATGAACCAAATAACCCTCAATCGGTTAGCGGATAGAGGAGCAAGTCGCGGGTGACATCGCTAGACAGGCGGTACACGACATCATCGCGGGCCAAAAAGCTCTCATGTCAACCGCAGTCGTCGGGGCTGGCAGACAAACATATTGCCAGCGAGGGCGATGGATTCGATGGTTTCGATGGTTCCCTGCCACTCGAATCTCGTCTCGCGTCTGCCCGATAAAATGAAGTATATCAGCCCTGGCTGTGGGTGTTTGATCCCGGGGTCATGTGTGTGCAAAAACAAAACACTTTTCAGTAGCGGCAACTTACATGAGGGCGGAACAATATTGTTTGTGTCGAAGTTTATCGTTAAGTTGTCGTCGCCTCAACTCCCTGAAAATCGCATCAGCAAAAACTGAAAAAAAAAAAAGTAAATAAATGTGGAGAAAAAACGCAGAGTGGCGCATAAATTAAATATATCCCTGGGAAGCCGACATCGTCGCGTGCCCATAAAAAATCATAAAAATATATTAAATTTATACGTAGTGCTTACACATAAGATCGCTATGAATTCATAAATTCTCGCCGAGCAGCCGCCGACATCCGACATTCGCCATCCGCATCCGCATCCTCGTCCACGTCCTCGTCCGCATTCCCAGCCACAAAACGAACCACGGCATAACAACGGCATTGACAGTTAAATGAATGACTATGGGGGCAATGCCGAAGCCAAAGCCAAAGCTGAAGTCGATGGTGATGGTGAAGCCCATGCCCATGCCGAAACCCATACCCATGTCGATGTTATAGAAGAAACAGAGGGAGAGTCCTTCTTGAGCTGCTACGGTGTATGCAGACTGTGAGAAAAAATTATAGAGTTCCTACTTTGGAGTGGAAGTTTATAAATAAGCATGTTCTTGGAATTCTCTAGATTCTAGATAATTTCTTAAATTTGTAACTGATCAAAATATATCTTTCTGATTTACGGATAGTTCTTCTAGAAAATATTCCACCCTTTTATAAATAAATATTTACCACACTGCATTATTATGACATCTTTTTACAAATTTTTTAGAATTCCCTAAAGACTTTTGGAGCTCTCTAGATAATTCCTTTTATTTGTAACTGATTATAATATATGTTTCTGGATTAAGCACGATTCCTCTAGAATAAAAGAATAGGTATACAAAACACAATTACTTTAAGAAACATTTTTTTGATGGTTTTAAAAACTCTAAAGGTTTTTTCGAAGCTGGCTAGATAATTAATTGTATTTTTTATTTGTCTGTTCCAGATATCAGATTGATACTTTCGGAATTTATTCCATCTTATCATCAACTATAGGCAACAATTCTCTCAGTGCTTCGTCCTGGTCCGCCTGTGGCTCTCTCGTGCCGCTCCTTCATCTTGTTTTTGCTACGTTTTGTTTGCTTGGGTATAATTTATGCAAATCTGTTAAAGTTTTGCCGTCATCGGGAAAGTTGCCGCTGTCAGTGGTGCTGCATAGTTTTATGCTCCTCTGAAAGTGTATGGGGACCGAAGTGTATATTCAATTTGCGTTTGTCTTGGGCCAGAGAGAAAGAGTCTCTGGGAATTGGATTGAATCAGAATCATCAGAATCCGATTCTGGTGGTATTTCTATTTGGGTTTCTACTTGTCTTGCCATGTGTTTGTGGTTTGCTTCAAAAATAAAATGCTAAAATTGCGAATTTGCATGAGAAATTAAATTATAAAGTTGAGTACATATAGAAACTTGGTAGAAATAATATTTGGACTACTTTCGAGTTTAAATTTATTTACAGAAAATAAATACCACTGGAAACACTTCAATGGGTATCAGTAAGGTCTTTATGTAGTTCCCTTTCTTAGGCTTTTCCTCGTCATTAATATAATAAATAAAATTGGATTTCAGGACCCGCGTCGCGGACCCATGCATATATAAGTGCGTACAATAGTTTTACCGTTTTATACCCTTGTTGTTATCCTTGTTTTTGACGTTGACATCGGAGCAACTTCGCTGAAGGGGGGAGGGCGTTTTTCCCCATCCTTCTGGTGGGTCGAAGGGCAGTTGGTAATGTTTTTATGCCGTCGGCAGTTGTTTGAGCTTTGCCAGAGCGTTGAGTTTCTGCTGAATAGCTTCATATTTATGCAAAGTTATGCGGCTTAAGATAGATAAGTCGGCGAAGTTTTGCCCTAACGCTGGATCCTAGCGACTGAGATAAGGTGTGGTCAGTGGGATATCGATGGCCAGAGTCCTAGGAAAACTTTCAGGCTTGATTTGCATGAAGAACAGATTGTGTTTTGTGCCTGATCTCCGGTTGGTATTTCAAGCTATATATTTAGTTAGTAGTATTCCCTTGGATGGATGGGCCTTGCCTAGTTATTTATGCGCGTCGCACAAGCTCAATATTTCACTGCACTTTTAATTTCACATGACAAACTGTTCCCGGTCCTTGGGAAATGTGGCACAAACTTTCGTTTCTCGTTCTCGTTCCCTCTCTCTCTCTGTCTCTGTCTCTTTTTCTCTTTATCAAAGTTGTACCACGTTGCGTATACGCAACAAAGGCGCTGCCACAGAAGGCTCTAAGAGCTCCCACTCAACAAGGAGGACCATCTGCCACTCTAGCTAATTCCAAATTATATTAAAAACTTTCGGCTCTATGTTCCTCCCTCTACTCTTTTGAGCCTTTGCCTTGGCTTTTTCATTATCTGGCGGCCAACAAAGGAGCCCGCCTGGTCCAAAAAGGATGAATATGAAAAATGGCTAACAAACTGCCAGTATAAAGGAGCGCATAAAGAAGGCGGCGACTGCAATGAACTCTTCCCTCTGTGAAAACGACCAAAAAACGCGACCCTGTTAGGGTCCAACGCTGTTTGCATTGTCCGCTTGTTGCGTTCTTAAAAAAAAAATGGAGGGTTGAAGATAATGTTATAGTGTTGGGGGATAAGCCGAATTACCCTTTAGCCTGGTCTCCATTATGGCGGCAAAGGCGTTTTGTAATTCGAGTTATCTACGTCAATAGTTGCACTGAACTCCATTTGCCACTTGCCACTAGGCTTCGAGCAGCAGCCATGTGACGCTTCACCGCGCATTGCATTTTAGCCACAGACTGGCAAACAAGAAAGGCCTCAGGAATATTAATGCACACCGGAAAAATATATAATTAATTATGATTTATAAGTTAATCAGAAAAAAATAGAGAAGAGCATCAGACTTACACAGACTATTCACAAGTTTAGGTAGAAACATTACTTTCTTAAAAAGAATGAAGATAATTGAATAGCACAAGTACAACTTCTTCGAAAGATACAACCAGATACTTATTTTCATACTAAAAACTGTTTAAATTGTTTAATTTAAATACTTAAAGAAGTACAACACAATTTAAATTTATTAAAATATTTAATTTAAACCAACACAATTGAAATACATTTAAATTAAATATTATCAACATAATTCCCATTTATTTATTAAACAATATTCGCTTTACCCCTTTTACGGGGAAAACTTTTCCCTGTGTATGCAAGCAACGACAAACTAAAGCCCCGGACTACGTGCCTTTCTCACATTGATTTTCCACCCGTTTTCCCTGGCCGCTCTTGTGATTTTCCGACCTGGCCTCTGCCTGCCGCCGGCTGGCAGCACTTGACTGACCTCTTAAATTCGTTTAATGTTTAGTTAGGTCGAGCTTAGGCCGGAGCTCCGGCTGACAGGTCCTGGGCTGACCTGGGCTCCTGCCTGGCCGCCCAAATTAATGGCCAGCCTGAAGTGCTCTAAATTTTCCATTTTTCTGCCGTTTTTTTCTTTTCCGTTACTCTGCCAGCGCACATTTCCCTTAATGAGTTTCGGCTCTGTAGTTTTGTATTAAGTGTTCTCGAAATGTAATTATGCGATTTCCGGTACCGGACCGGACCTGTGCGAGTATAAAGCCGTCATCTTTATAGACATTTATTTAATAAACTCGCATCCGTGCGATGGTGCCATGAAAAATGCAATTAAATACTTTCGGCTATTAAAATAAAAACTTTTCTACCCCACACAAAAAATGAAAAAAATAATAAAGGAAAAGGCAGGATGGCAACGGGGGATAAATGCATTCCGCTCTGTTGCTGCAGTGGTCGCCCTGGTGTGACCTAATAAAAAAATTATGCCAAACGAAAGTGAACGGTGTAGGAATATGGGTGGGGGTTATGGGTTGTGGGTTATGGTTATGGGTGTGAGTGGAGGGCCTGGGTTGACCCTGTGCAAATTTTCCGAAAGCGGAAAACTGGTGGCAGCCATTGGCCGATATGCACACTCAGCACTTATGAGATATTAACTTGGAAACTTTGCCCGAATGCATGCTGGTCCCTGTGTCTGCGTCTGTGTCTGCGTCTGTGTCTTTTTCGTAGCCGAAGCCGCAGCCTCTGTCTCTGCCTCCTTCTCTACGTCCATCCAAGTTAAATTGAGCAAAATAATGCGGTCAATTTATAACGAGCATGCTGCCGCACCACCAGGCAATTGTGGGCGTTGCAGAGAGCAAGAGCAAGTTGCACGGAAAGAAAATAAATGAAGTAAATGTATATTAAATTAGTTGTAATTACATAGCTTCTAGGGCAGAGTTAACATAGTTTCTCAAGAGTGCCCAGCTGCAGACCAAAATCAAATTGAAATATGGCACTCAATGGTATTATTCTCGCAAAAGTTCTGCCTGTTTAATCCAGAGATAGGAGTAGGGTGATGGGTCTTGAAGATCATAATTATACTGACCGATTTAAAAAAGGAGTAATTTCTCTGTGAATTGCATGCCTCTCTCCGCGTTTCCCATTCTATGGAACTAAGTGCCTTTCCCTGCGATTCTCAATGCGTGCAGCTAACCGCCATTTTCTTCGCGATTCTCATTGCATTTAAGTAAGAGCCTCTCTCCGCGATTCTCACGCACTCCCTGGGACCCTCAAGTATCATGTATTATTTCAGATGTAGATATTATTTTTGATATACTAAATTAAATGCAAAACCTCTGAAAATGTGTCTAAAAGTAAGCAACTTAATTTTTAATTAATTTTGTAGATTAAATATTTTTTTTGCATCTCTTTAGGATTTATAATTGTTTTTCCCAAACCTATATAAATAAGTTATCTACCACATTTTTCCCTGTGTGTGCCTACGATGTGCATGCCGTCATTATTCCATGCTCAGGACCAGTGTCAGGCAGCTTAAACAAAAGGAAGTGCCCTGGCTGCTACTTTGTCAGTTTAACTTGTTGTTGGTCTGGCAGGAGAAGGAAGAGTCGAAGGAGGAGGAGGAGAAGGAGCTGGACGAGCTGCAGTAGGCGGTGGCGTCGACCAGGACATCAGTGTTCCGACTGGCTGCGGATGCACGGACGCCGTCCGCCTGCTGGTGTCATTTAGCTGTCTCTTTGGTGGCACGCAAGTTTGCAAAATTATGGCATCGAGCTGCCAGCCAGCCAGCCAGCCAGGCAGAGCATCCTAGCCATCCCAGAGTCCGCCCTCCAATTTATAAGGTTAAAGCGAAATTATGGCCATCGAAAACTGAGGCTGAGGCAGAGGCACACGAGGAACGTGACTGCAGGCTGCTATTGAAAGTGCAAGTGACTTTCTGCTGCTGCTATTGGCAAATGACCCAATTTATGGACCGCATTCCGGTCAACGGAGAGAATCGCTTCGGCTTTTCCAGAGGTTGCGGTGGGTGCTCCATCCCGGACATGGATTAATTTCGGGTCTCACTTTTTAATGAGTTGCCGACGAGTGGCGATAAAGGCTGAGAGCTGGGAGTGTGAGTGTGGAAAGTTCCAAAGGCATGAACCAAATTGATGGCAAATTAGAGGAAATTCGATTGGCAATTGCCAATTAAAAGGGGTCATGGCTGACGACGACGGTTGGCTGTGTGGAGTTGCCCTAAGTGGGTCAGGCACTTGACTTCCTCCTTCCTCACTTCCTCCCAATTCCCGGTTAATCCCAACCAGAAATTGTTTTTCCCCGATTTTCAAGAGCTTTGTC
>VNJT01011749.1:0-13568 GCA_008042655.1 Drosophila burlai | reverse complement strand
GCTCGCGACACGAAACTCACAACTAGCAACTCGCAACTCGCGATTCCGATTCCGAATCCGAATCCCATTCCGAGCTGAAAACGTGCTAAGCGTTCGGGATTTAGAATACCTTTTCATTCAATATTTTGGCAACGCGGCGTGCGGACGTCGAGCTCTGAATTCTCGATTTCGGGCGAAATTTTTTAAAGCTCTTTCTCCCTTCCCTCGCTTCTTGCAGTTGCCAATTGCAGATCAAGTCAGCCACGATGACCACCTACATGCAGATTGTCGAGGAGCGCATCTCCGGCCTGGCAAAGGGCGTGGGTAAGTCTAATAAATGCCGTACAAATAATTCACTTTAAATATTAATTTAATAAAATATTTATCTCGCAGATGAGACGGTGGACAGCTGGTTCCTCATGAGCTCCCCGGTGCCCGTGGTGAGCGTGGTGCTGGTCTACCTCGCGTTTGTGCTGAAGATCGGACCCGAGTACATGAAGAACCGCAAGCCGATGGATCTGAAGCGCATAATGGTGTTCTACAACGCATTCCAGGTCTGCTACTCCATTTGGATGTGTCGCACGGTGAGTCCATAAAGCCACAGAGCACTGATCCCAATTTATGTATTATTCATTTATAATAATCACCGTAGCGTAGTGCTTGTTAAACATACAAAATGATGGGCTAGGCAGCATTTGCATTACAAATTCCACACTTTTAAGCTAAATATATAGACGAAACGCAAAAACTTGTTATAAATTCCAGTACAGATTCTATTTGGCAATTGACAAAGAAAACGCAAATCATGAATGAATGAATCGCAATTGATATTGTGAATGAATAATTACAATTGGTTCATTAAGAAAACTATTAGGGTTATATTTTAGAGATCTAAAATATCGGTTGAATCAGTAGCATAGATTGATTAAATCATCAAATTAAATCTGCAATAACTACTTATGTTTCAATTTTCGCAGTCCATCCGGGAGAGCAATGTAATGGCCTCGATCTTCTCGAAGAAGTGCGAGATTACCCGCACCCGGGAGCAGACCCTGGCCCTGTACTCCGGCGCCTGGTTCTACTTCTTCTCGAAGATCATCGATCTACTGGACACCACATTCTTCGTGCTGCGCAAGAAGGACAACCAGATATCTTTCCTGCACGTCTACCACCATACAATTACGGCGCTCTTCTCGTGGGCCTACCTGAAGTACGTGCCCGGTGAGCAGGGCGTGATCATTGGCATCCTCAACTCCGGCGTGCACATCATTATGTATTTCTACTACATGGTGGCCGCGATGGGACCCCAGTACCAGAAGTACCTCTGGTGGAAGAAGTACATGACCAGCATCCAGCTGATCCAGTTCGTCCTCATCCTCGGCTACATGCTGGCGGTTGGTGCCAAGGGATGCAACATGCCCAAGACTCTCACCTTCTTCTTCGTGGGCAACACGGTCATCTTCCTGTACCTGTTCGGCAACTTCTACCGCAAGACCTACAAGAAGGCCAAGACCGTCGACGGCGCAGGATCGGCGACGGGCAGCAGTCTGGCCAAGTCCGCGCTGCGGGCCGCCGGCGGAATGGGATGCATGCCGCAGACAATGAACGTGGGCAATGGAAAGACGGCGGCGGCCATCAGTCTGCAGAACTCCCTGCCGGGCAAGGCCTACATCGACCTGAACAACAACAGCGTGAAGCCGCTGAAGCTGGAGTGAAAGCGAGAGCTAGAAGTTTTCCAGGGGTTTCAATTAGCAATTACTTTCGTAGCGCGGGGCTTCAGAAGTTAGTTCATAAGGTATCCGTATCCATACCTATATCTGTATCTGTATCTAAACCTGTGTTTTTGCATCTCTGTATGTAGGAGGAGTGACCAGCGAAGATATTTCAACCCAAAAAGTAGCTAGAACCCTAAGTGTGCGAATGTTTAAGTGTTTATGTTTTTCTAGCCAGAGTGCCTGTGTGTGCGAGTGTTAGCGAGCGAATGTGTGATAGAGTTTATTAATGAAATGCAGCCGTAAATCGTTTCTCGGAACAAGAACAAGAAAAATTCAATAAAACTTTGGTTTTTGTATATTTAATAAGGAGCCCAGCGCTCTGTCTCTGTTCTTTGCCGGCGGGATTCGGGTTTCGACCATGGGGGTTTGGATATTCTTTATTTTTCGGGTTTTCTGCACGAGGCTGGGGGTTAGATAACCGAAAACCAGTTGGATCCCATTATTTATGACGGCATATTCGTGGCCAAATCGATTCCCGGGCCACGCGCACCTCCGCCCGGCTGAATTATGCAGATCTGCAGGCCGCTGCCATTCAGACGGATTAGATATTCTCCGGGGCATAAGGAGTGATAAATGCCTGTCGATTAATCGATGAGATTTCACCTGCCAATTGTCTTAGGTAACTGCGTACGCGTGCTTGGCGCGATTATGCAACACGTTATTCTGTCCAGCAAGAGAACTGGTCTCTGGCTCTTCTCCAGCCCGCCTTAGACACCATGGCGACGAATGGCTTTGGGTGAATGTTGCTGCCAAATTAGAATTTCTAATCAATTTTTTCTCCCTCGCCTTGACTCACACACATACCCAGTATCAGCACAGCACAGACCCATTATTTATGCAGATTTTTAATATAAAATCCCATGTTGTTTGTGGTCGAAGTCAAAGTTCAAGGGCCTGTTAAAGAACGCCATCTGTGTCTTGTGGGGTTCCTGCGCTGAGTTATGTATTTTTATCGATGGCATTACTACTTTCGCCACATTTGCATAGGTCAGACCTTCTCAACTGGCTAAAAATCAGCACATAATGCCTAAAAGTATGCTCTTCTCCCTCCATTTTCACTATGGAAATTTTTCAAAAAGGTTTCGCACAGGTTCTGGTCTTCCTCTTCTTCTGTGATCTTCAATCAATTCTGTGCCGATCAGGCCATAAAACTGGTAACCAGAGATATAGCTCCGGTTGGGGCGAGTTGAAGACAGGCGACGACTTTTTCGCTCGGAGGTTCGTCTTTGTCTTCTCGTGTTTGTGGTCAAGATCAAGGTCAGTTTTCGAATAGAGGAAACCGGCTCTCGGTTCGATACTGTATCCGCAGCAGCAACCCCACTCGAAGATGCGTTTTTACTTCCGCCTCGCTGTGGTTCCGTTTTGACTGATTGCTCAATAAAAGGCTGCGGAATTTATCAAACTCTTATCTCGGCGGCAGCTGCCGTTCAAGGTGCCTCCGAATTAAGCTCTGGTGGTCAGCGTTCCCAGAGCCACGTAAAAATTGGACGTGCTGCATCACCATCATCACCCCAAAGACCTGTTCTAGCCAATCCCATTCAAATTCAAATCACTTTTCGGATTACGGATGTCGCGGCTTCCGCCGCCGAATGAATGAAAAGATTCTTCTCTACATATTAGATATTGATTCGATTTAAATGAGCTCCTTGAGCACAGGCTTCCTCGAGATATTTATGGGAGGTTAACCCAATGGGTGGGGCTTGCTGGGAGATTCCTCAAATTAAACTGGCATGTTAACCAAACTAAATTAAAAATTAAAATTGCAGGACTCTCTAAGTAGTGAAGCAATCTTTATGATTGTTCTACGATTTTGATTACAGGAAATGGCTACATCTGCAATATTTTCAAGGTCAAGGCTAATTGAGTTAGTCACTCTGAATCTTAACTTATGACAAAGATATATCAAAACGATTTAAATTGAGCTAATAAATTTATTAAAAAATGAAAAAATAATATATTTTCAGCTCTATATTTAAGTGACTCTTGAATAAGCAAATTTGAAGCAATAAAGATTAATTGTTTAATTTCATTTGGAAATGTCATAAACGTTTCTATGCAAATGACCAGATAATATGATCCTCTTAGAGGCCTTCAAGATCAATGGACCAAGATCAATTGTGACCTTAAGTTCTAGTCCCCGCCCAAATTCCATTCATGGAAATAAGAATCATTCTCATTGTTGTTCTTTTACGATATTTTTTGTAGAAAAAAATTCTAGATTTTTATTTGTAAAATTTGTTTGAATTTATGGAGGTTTGCTATTTGCTATTTGCTATTTACTATTATTTTTCACTTCGCTTATGCCTACTTTACATACCACAAGTATATAAAATCTAAAGAAAACATATTCATATTCATATGCGTACCTACACTTATTTACACAACTAACGCTTCTTCTGCCTGTTTACTTAACTTAGTTCAGTTTTGGCCGAAAGACACACGACTTCTTTCATTTGTTGTCCGCCAGATGCGAACATCAAACGGAGCGAGCGATGATGACGATGGCTGCAAAAAGCAATTTCAACTGTTTGAACATTTACATAATGTGTGTATCGGTGTCTCCAAGACTTCGGAAACCTCGTTTGCTCAAAATACATGCATAGATTTTGTCTCGTTTCTGATTTTTGGCGGCGGATTGCTTAAGAAATTAGTCAACAAAGTTGCACATAGAACGTGGTGGCTCTCAGTGGTGTCCCGCTTTGTACGAGTATTGAAGGGGCACCTAATGTTGGTGGGTGTTGGGTGTGTCGGCCTACAATGCCTTCTGTTTCTGCTCCTGCAGCTGGTTCGCGGCCTTGTTGAGGTCCTTGGCGCAGCTCTCGTTGTTATTGTCCGCGGTGAGAGCCTTGGCCTTAGCAGCCTCCTGCTTCTTCTTGTAGGACTTCTGGTAGAAGTCGTTGAACAGGAAGTAGAAGAAGACGGCGTTGGGCAGGGTGAAGCACACCGTCCACCGGGGATAGCCGCAGTCCGTGTACAGCAGCTGGGTCTGGTGGATGAAGCAGCAGCAGAACTGGATCTGTAAAGCGGGAGTAGAATATCATAGAGTTAGTTTCACGATTTTTCAATTTACATTTTTGTTACTTTAAAAATGTTGTGATTATTGAAACTCAAATCTTCTTTCAATGATTTCGACACTTAAATAAGATTTTTGTTATTATTTGAGCAACAATGGAATACTTTGAGTCACTTCCACTATTTTTCGTTATGCATTTGGAAACATTACTAGTTCCAAAAGCCATCAAATCAACACATTTCGAAGTCAATGTTTTCTAAGTTGACACTCACTCAAATTAGAAGCTTAAAAAGCGAGAAGAAGATCGGAAATTTGGAACACTACTCACCATCTGGAGGTTGGTGATGTACTTCTTCCACCACAGGTACTTCTGCATCTGGGGTCCGAAGGCAGAGAGGAAGTAGTAGGAGTACATGATGATGTGCACGAACGAGTTGATCCAGCCGATGAAGGTGCCGTGTCCGCCGGGAAAGTACTTGGTGGAGCCCCAGCTGATCATGGGCATCACGGTGTGGTGGTAGACATGCAGGAAGGTCACCTGGCGGTCGTTCTTGCGCAGCACAAAGAAAATGGTGTCTAGCAGCTCGGTTATCTTGGCCATATAGTAGACGAAGACGACGCGCGCCTCCCGATAGGCCTTGGGGGTGCGGGACCAGTCCACCGGCTGGCACCGCCAGCTGTAGTACTGCCAGATGACGACGCCCTCGTACACCATCCATACACTGAGGGCCACCTGGAAGAAGTTGTAGACGAGCAGGGTGCGTTCCAGCTTGAAGGGCTTGCGATCCTTCATGAACTTGGGGCCCCAGTTGAGCACGAAGAACAGGTAGAAGGCAAGGATGCCCAGCAGCGGCAGCGGTGACTTGATCAGGAACCAGTCATTGGTGCGCGGATCTGTGAAAGTGGATGTGAGAATCAACTACAGACGACCAAGATATATTCGGTCATATGACGTGACTTACCTGCCAGATCGGTGAACAGAAAGTTCCAATAGTCCACCTGCGTTGCGTTGACGGCTGCCATTTTTAAATTCTTCTTGGACTCTTGCTCCCACAAATACGATTATATAGTCGCTGATCGCTTCGATGTGGGAATTAAAAATCTGCTAAGCACGCGTCGCAACGAACGAGTTTTGCGAAATCTAAATGGGGAAGATCGGCAGGGAGTCTGTATGAGTTCGCGTTCGAGTTCTCTATTTAAGTTATGCTAATGTCGCCGGCTAGTTACTGTTGCCGAGCCCAGAAATGTATAAATAAAGACCTACAATGGCAATCAAACCCGAAAGAGTCGCTGTGTTTCGGTTACGGTGAAATGCGTGAAATTATCATGTAACAGTAACAGTAAATTATATTCATTATTATGAATTAAACAACCGCGGCGGCACACAACAGGCCGCAACAAATTGGTTAAGGTGGCCACCTCAGTCCGCGGTTGCCTCACAGCTGCTAAATTGCGACTCCGACTGCGAGATTCCAAGACCCCAAGAGACGCCAAGGTACCAAAACGGCGTCTCACGTGTGGAGATCCCCTCTCACCCACCCGGATAGCAGCGTGAAAATTATGTTTGTCTGTTTGTCTGTCTGTCTGGCGAGTCTGTCAACAGAAGCGGTCGCAGTCATTCATGAAGTGCTTCGCGGTGGCACTCCACGATGATTAATCATCCCGAGAACCTAGATTCAAAGCCCAGGTCTTCGAAGGACCATTAGAGAGCCATCAAGCCAGCATCGAGCAGCCAACGAGCGCTCGCACCTACATATGCCAAAAGGCATAATCACGTTCGTTGACTTCGAGTCTCACACTTGAACTTGGCAAAGGCCGATTAAGAGCGCGGTAATCGAATAGCATTATGATTTCATTCGTCGTTTTCGAGGCTATTCTGATCGGCTTCTTGGACTGGCTGCGACTGGAGGAGGGCTTGGAGTGTGCGGACAAATTGAAATAATAAATGAGTGAAACAGAAATACTTCCAAGTCGAAGGGCAAGTTGGCCAACACAGATTTCTTGAGCCATTTCCTGCACTTCAAGCCTTTTGAATATTATCTGCAACATTTGATGTCGCAGAATCGGGGCGACAAATGGCGGCAATAATAGGTGCTAAGGTGCTAAACACCTGTATTATATCTGTGTCTGTATGCACGGAAACGCTCCGAAAATCAAGTTTATCAATTTTCAGCTACATATCATGACCTTGCCATAGTTTTATGTTGTTTATTTCCAACTTCTGAGGAATGGGTGGGAATTGCCAGCGATCTGGACAACTGTCGCATCTCTTGGGGCGCAGTCCCCGTCGTGTCTGGCTGATCATCGCCAAGCAAATCTCGAGAGGCATTTCCACTTGGTTAGTCATTTGTGAAATGTCCAGCGGTCTCGGGGATTTCGGCTCTTGTCTTTTGTTTTTGTCAACGGGCCTTGGCCACGCCTAGAGCGAGCAAATAGAAAATTGTGTCACCTATTGCCCAACTGTCGAAGCCGAAGACCGAAGAAGGTTTTAGTTTCGTTTTGGCTAATTAAATTATGTCGCAAAAGTTGAATGACCTTGGCAAGTGAGAATCGATGATTTCCACTATATATGGCACTTGTTTGGTGTTCTAAAAAGTGTGTTTGCATATTTAATGAGTGCCCTTTTAGACTCTAGAACTATCTAATTTATTAAACCAACCAACTCACATTACAATCAAATTCTAACGAAATGATGTCATACTTTTGTCAATTTTCCTTTATCAAAAGCTCCTTGTAAACATAGGCATACCAAAGAAATCTTAGCTCTATTCCTTTTAAGCAATTTTTGTTGTATTTAATTGAAATTCATTAGAATTCCAGCACTCTTTCAATACAAAGATCATCAAAATTATCTCTAAATTAAACTGAAAATATAGATTCTAATATCTATTATTATATTTCTTAATATGCGCTCAAAGACAGCCCTTTAACTCTTTCCGAGTAATATTAAAGTTAAGTCCACTTCAATGATTTGCAAATCCTTAGATTATTCCTTCAATACCTAATGTCATTTATCACTTTTCCTACATCAATGAATTTAGAGTTCTTAGTTTTTCATCCTTGGCTGAGGATATAGGTGCGAGACCCGAATTCTAAGATACATTTCTCGTATTTCTGATCTGATTGATCACTCTTTTAGACACAATCACACACTGGCACTTGCAAATCAAGAGCTTGGGCACCTGTTGCAATCTCTTCGATTGCCGTGCACTTAATTTACAACAGCAACGGCAACAGCAACGACAAACAGCGGGAACGCTTAATGTTAACACCATGACAACTGTATTTTGAGTCTTGATTCATCTGCTTCTTCTGACTGATATTAAGATGCTGGATTACGGTATGAGTATAGTTAGTATAGTATATGGATTGGTGGAGAGACCTTTGCTGACATCCGCTACCCACGAGACTTGTACGCGCACTGAACTGCTACGCCGAGGTGTACGCAGCTATGTATAAAAATTTCGTCTAAAGGTTCGATTTTTTGGTGTTGCTGTATCTTTGGCTCTTTTCCGATTTTGTTTTTGTTTCAGTTCATTTCAGTCGCAGTTTCAGTCTCCATCTCTATCTGTATCTCAGCCTTAGTCTCAGTCTCGGCTTTTAGTTTTTGTGTAAGGTCCAACTTTTGTCTCGGCTATTTGGCATCTTGCTCATCTTCATCTTTGACTTTAGCTTTGGTTTTGGCATCAGTTTTAGTCTAAATGTTCTTCTGGGCGAGTGTTTCGTTTCGATTCGATTGTATGGGTTTGCCTGCATATATAATTCTATACGTACACGTATCGGAAGATCGCCTGGTCTCGTTTTTCTATGATGATATGGCTGTTGTTGGCTTTAACTGCCAAGGTGTGCGTGCGTGTTGCCGGTTCTTTGTTGCTGCTGCTGCTGCCAGAATTCGCTTGAATTTTAATTCGTTTTCTATTTGGTCTGCCAGCCTTTTGTACAATCTAAAGAATCATAAAATATTCTTGAATAGTTGTCAGTCCCGATCGTTATGGACAAAGCAATTGAGTCGGAATTAAAAGGATGGGGAATTTGATTTGAAAGCAAAGTATTTTGACTTTGGATTTAAGGATCTTGTTTATTTTTTTAATTTAAATGGTAGGTCGAAGTACGGAAGTACGGGTAATAGAATAGGGTCAGCCCATTGTGGACTTTAAATACCATATTTTATATATTTATTTAAATTTTTAAAATTTCACTCACGTGGTGTAAGCAGTAAAAATTGTGTTCACAAAAAGATATAATATACAATAAATATACTACAGAGTACGCCTAATGGACTTTCATTTTCTTCGCAATTCCTCAATTATACTTTGAACGCTCTCCGAAGTGATTATTGAGTATTCTTCTTCATTAGCCATTAGACAATGAACAAACGCCGAGTGAATGCTCCTAAATGACCGCAGCATGAAATTTGCATTCTATTTTATTTTCCCCTTTCTGGTAATTCTCCCTGTTTACTGATTCTTCGCAAGCTTTATTCGAGACTTAGCCCGACCTTGACCCACATTTTGGATACTCTTTCGGCGATCCAACTCCGTCGCGTTGAACTCTAGAACAAAATGCGTAGCTGGTCAAGAATTTCGTTGACCTTTTTGTGCCGCGTCAACGAAATTCTTGTTGCCGCTCTACCAGCAATGTCAGATCAAACATAAGAAATCGCGATTAACAACGATAAAGCGACTAATTTACAGAGCTAAATTTAATTCGAATTGAAAATTGAATGTGAGGTGGCGTTAATTCAAGGAGACACGCGTTCGAATGGGCAATTTACATACGGGTTCTGGGGGCCCGGGGCTCGGATTCTAGAGATCGGACACAGAGATCGCATCGATTGATGCCGCTTCCGGGTCAAGTCGCAGACTATACCGATCGAAAGCCAACTCCAACGACGGCTAATGGAACCAGCTAACAAACACAACACCAACCATGAACGGAGGCTGAGGCTGGGGTCACTCGCAGTTAACTGTGTCACCGGCAAATTGAACTTGAACTTGCTGCCAAACTTGGCTTCAACTTATTCGAATCGCGACCAGTTCGCATTCGATTGGACTGCATAAGATGTGGGTGAATGTCAGGCGCATCGGAGGGTGAATCCCTTCGGTGGCTTCTCCGCTGCCAGGAATCAATCATACGTAGTGTGTGCCGCTAAGGGGGCTTCTTCCGGCTTGCCGCCATTGGCATGCGTCTTTTGTTTGTCCGACCACCAGACAGACCTACAGACGGACAGAAAGACAAACCGACAGTCACATATAGCAGATCATAATAGTATGCAAAAGACGACAGTTTATTATCTGCGTCGCTGCAGACGCAGATTCATGTTCGATTCATGCGATCGAACTGGGAGCTGCGCGCGAGTTATGCAAATACCTTCCGCAAACATTTACATAGCCAACAGCCAAACTGGCCAGCAAACCGTTAAACAATTATTGTTGAGTTTTTGCGCACTCCCCGCCGTCTCTTTCGGGCCAAATTGCGTGGACAAAAGCAGTCACACGAACAACAATTAAATGTGCAAAATCTCCTCGGCTTGTTTCGCGTGTTCGCTTTGTAGAATTCCTAATTGGCGATGAGACACTACATTATAATTTAATTATCAATATTTCGGTGATTTTTTTGCTTTTAGCCAAGGCCCCCGGAAAGGGCGCCCAACAATTTGATCGCTGATCATCGATTTCCGATGCCCAAGCATCTCCTTCCAAGTCTGCGAATCGTTAAAACCGCCTTTATTTCTATGCCTAAAGCATTGTTTTTTTTTTTTTTTTAGTCGTAAGATTGTTAACAGCAATTGCAAATGAGGCTCTTAAATGTTTAATTGGCCGCATTAAAGTTGTCTGCGGTCCGCGGGTTGCGTTAGCCGAACTTGGCTTTTTCACACGCTGCTGGCGGCATCTAGAGTTGGTGTTAGCAAAGCTTGGCTTAAAGCTTGCCAGAGAGTTGCCGGCTTATTTGAAAATCGTTGAAGTTTATGGCCGTTAGGTTTACAAATTATTCGAAGTCAAGTGGCAAATATTTTGTATCAAATGTATCATAGAAAACAAGAAACGAAGCTAACTCAGAGGGACAGAAGTTTCTATTCAATAGCGGTTTGCAGTTGGATCATGAAAATCTTTCACAACTAAGCAAAAAATACATTACTTTTAATTTTGAGAGTTTTTCAATGTAAGTTTTTGTTATTTAAGAAAATTATTATTTCGTTTCTTTTTCACAATTTTTTTTGTAAGTTATAATTTTGCGAATATTTTTGTATTCAAATATAATTTTAATGACAAATCGAAATATGGTATACCATATATGACATTTGACACTCATTCGGTGTTTGGCCTTCATACAAAATCAAGAAAAACTTAAATGAACCCCATTATAAGGACCTTAAATATACATATATATTTATGTGATCATTTTTTCGGGAAATAAAAGTTTAAGAAATCCAAACTTTGCCAATAAATTAACAATTTCGATTCGGAAAGCTTTTCTATATAAGTTTTTAGTGGGCTAATAAATCTGCACATTGAGTTTATAAGTAAAAAAGAGTTAAAATATTGTTGAATACAAAAAAAAAAAAGCCAAAGCCCGGCAAATGGCTAGATTGACTCGACGGTTAATGCTGATCAAGAATATTTACATATATATATACATAATTAAAAGGACTCCAAGGTCCTGCATTAGATTATAATACCCTGCAATTGTATACATACATTTGATTTAATTATGATCAGCATCACCAGACGATCGATATTCTTGTTTTCCTCCTGACATATTGAAGTTATAATATAATGTGTCTTGGCCACGTCCATTTGCCTTTAAAATTCAAGACAAAGGTGTTGGGTACCGGGCGAGTTAGGCACATGCGTCTGTAGCTTTCTTACATGAACAAATAAGTATTTCTTGATAATTAAATTAGCTTCTCTTGTAACTATCCCATTAATTAACTTCCCGCCTAATTTTATTTAAAAACTCCCTTGCCAATTTTCTAGTCTTCATAAGTTTTTAATTGTATATTATAAATAATTGTATGGTTGAAACTCTTAAGACGTCATCCAACAAGGGCAATCCATAATCTAGCTACCATTCAATTAATTGTGTGTTCCCTTTGAGTGTAAACAAAGGCTAAATGGAGCTGATTAGTAGATTACATATCACTATTCGTTGAGCTGACCCGAGCCACTTGGAGCTGTAACAGGTCGATGCTCCTGCTCTATGGCCACTCATCCAAAGTGGCTTTAATTGCGCAAATCGAACTCGTTTGCCAGCACGGAAATGCCGAATCTAAATATATCTAGTATATAGCATCTAGCGGGTCTCTCGCGCACTCTCCGCGCGATTCGATCAATCGAATTTTCGGATCGTAGCTGGCCAACTAGCAACTACCGTTGGCTTGCCCTTGGGAGGAACTCGTTTCGAGCGATAAATTGAGAGAAAAACAAAAAGATTAATATGTGGAGAAAAAGAAATCGTACTTCCGTTTCCTGATCGAACATCGAGATGACGATGAAGCAGAAAATGCCTAAGAAGCTTAATAGACTCGATCGCGCCGAGCGGTTTCCATTTAGTAGTTGCCACCAATTAAGATGCATAATTATATATTCTAGTCTCGATATTTTCGCCAGCTCTCAATACCGGCGATATGTCTGAGGCAATTCACAGTGTCTGTGATTTTTTCGCGCTCAGCAACTGTGTCAAGTTCAAAGTGAACTTTTAATTGCTAATTGGCTGGCAGCAGATCTATTCTTGGAGTAGCCAGCTCTTAATTATATTCAAAAATATGTATCTTGTCGCTCTCAAGTTCAACATTCGCAAGCGGCGAACTGTGGATTGCCGAGAACTTTATCATTTTCGGTGGCCGTTTTGCCTCATAAACCCGAAAATTAAACGCAGATGAGCAGCTACAAAAAATCTTCGAGCTGAGCTCATATATTTTTGAAACTTGAAATCTTTGTGCATTTGTCTGGATGTACCTGACTCGATGTTTTTTTCAGTTGTAACTGGCCGCAAGTTTAACCAATTGATTAGCAGCCGCATCGGCTGCTTTTGGCCTCTAAGTTTATTTAGCCGACTTCAGTGGCGGGAACAAGAGGGTTGGCAGTACCCCAAAATCGAATAATAAATACTAATACTTGACAAGTTTTATGTTCTTGAAGTGAAGAAGATATTTCTGTGCATTCAAAATAACATTATTATACTTTAAAATATATTTATTTAAACAAGAAAATCTGGTTAAAAGACTTATAAACCTCATAAAATAGTTTGCTTTCAATTTAATAGTTATTATAGTTTCTTCAAGAAGTCAAGTCCCATGAAAATGTATTCTCCCCACAAGGTATATTTAAACCCCTAAACCATTTTTTTCGCACCCGCCGCTGGTCATCTTAGTGACCATCGAACGTGCCAACTTGGCAAGTTAAGCCTGAGTTACCGATTCTTTGACGATTACCCAACCGAATCTGGGCAGGTAACTTCTGGGTTTGCCCATTCAATTAGGGCCAAAAGTGTTCAGTGCTCACTTGGGCAGGTCTTAGCCACGCAAATGCGAACGTATATTGAGCTTGAAATTCCAAGAGCCCAAATCATCTGCACATGTGTGTGATATAAATATGCTCGAATGTTTAAATTAAAGTCTTGTCTCTTTTTCGGGCCGTTGTGCCCAAGGTCAGGGCGTGCTGCTGGCTTTTCTGCACCAAATTGCAACGCAATTAAGACTAAGTATGGCCCAGATCTGAAGATAAACCATCGCCGGCGGAGTTGACATGAAGCATTTAGCAATCCAATAGCAGCGATTGCGAAACTTTGAACTAAAATCT